>MU260653.1:7500-12500 GCA_020310875.1 Ceratopteris richardii
TATCTATCTATCTATCTATCTATCTATCTATCTATCTATCTATCTATCTATCTATCTATCTATCTATCTATCTATCTATCTATCTATCTATATATATATATATATATATATATATATATATATATATATATATATATATATATATATATATATATATATATATATATATATATATATATATATATATATATATATATATATATATATATATATGTTGAGAGTGATGGATGGATGCACTCAAGAAATCAGTTGGTGCTGCAAAACCTGCTTCACACCTGCCCTCTTTACTCTTCAGATATGCTTAGTGGACTTTCTTAGCTTCCAAATGACACAAAGAAACCATATATGTACTTTGGAAATGGTTTGGGTAATGATCAAACCAAAACAGATAACTTGGTACTTCAAAAATCAAGAAAAACTTTCTATTTCTGTAGTGATACCTGCTTAGACTTTTACTCAGTGTGGCCAGCACACTTAAAATTGGAACAATTCCTTTTGGGAGTATTAATGTACCTTAGTAAGCTACCAATTACAAGTGGAATCACTTCAATTGATAAACTATGCACTGAGAAATAAGTTTAGCAAACTTCTAGTTACCCCCGACTTTTTAGGAACTCTGCAGACACAGACTAGTGTGCACTTCGAAGCGGGTTTCTCCCAAATGGTTGAATCAAATCCTCTGAGATTTTGTATGCTTGTAGTAGACCTTGAGCTGGTTCCAATGAGCTATAGATCTCTTGATTTGGTTCAGTAGATCCTGAGATATGCTCCTTTGAAGTTGACAGACTTGGAGAAGTTAACACAGAGAATCAGAAATGAGAAATGTGTGTATATCTATTGATTAATAAGATTGTACAAGCTCAATAGCATGACAAGCATAGCTAATTGAGGTGTAGTGGTGTAGGCTATGGAGTAGCACTAACACACACCCAGTTACAATGAAGATATGCCTCGGGGAGTGAGCTGGAATGAATGAACTAACCGCGACTTTTCAAATAGAGTTTTTATAGGAATTGATTGTGATTTGAATTTCAAATTCAAACTTAGGCTCCCTTGAATCTCTCTTCTAAAACTAGGGAGATATTCTCTCCACTTAACTATTCTCTTTTCCACGACTAATGAAGTAGTTGAATGACTTCAAGTAATTACAAATTAATGCCAAGTCAAAATAGACTTTTACAAGGAGTAAAAGATAATAACTCATAAGTATGAGTTCCTATGCCTTATCCTTCATGTAGAGATATCCTTCAAGGATTCCAAATCCATCTTCAATGTTCCAATGTTCCAAGCCAATGTGTGAAGGCTTGATATGCACCAAGAGCTCCCCCTCAAGCCAAACACCTTGGCTTAAGTCTTCTCTTTCATTCTTCAATCACTTCCTGCAATCCAATCATAGTTTTGAATCTGCATAACTTGTTTCCATCCAATGCCTTTGTAAGTAAATCTGCACATTGCATATTAGTAGACACATATGTCAATTGAATCTCTTTGCTAAGTAACTTCTCTCTCACATAGTGGTAATGAACCTCTATGTGTTTGGTTCTGGCATGATAAATTGGATTTGCTGCAAGGTGAAGAGAGCTAGTGTTGTCTCCAAAGATAATAGGTGGTCTTGTTAGTAGACCTAACTCTGTATATAGAAGCTTCAACCAGATAGCTTCTTGAGTTGCATTGGCAAGCCCTCTATACTCTGCTTCAGTGGATGACAATGCCACTGTAGGTTGCTTCTTGGCTGACCAAGAAATAGGCTTATCTCCTGCAAAACAAATGTAGCCTGAGGTGCTCCTCCTATCATCCTTGCATCAATCTGCATCTGAGTAAACTTTAATGTCAATATCTGATGTATAAGGAAAGTACAAACCATGACTTTGTGTTCCCTTCAAATACTTCAAGATCTTCTTTGCTGCCTCTAGGTGAGGTATCCTTGGTTTGTGCATGAATTGACTAAGCACACTAACTCCATATGCTATGTCAATTCTTGTCAAGGTAGCATAGTTCAAACTACCTACCATACTTTGGTATCCTGTAATGTCTTTGATTTCTTCTCCTTCATGAACACTTAGCTTTTGGTTAACCTCCATTGGAGTAGTAGATACCTTAGCATCCTGCAAACCAAACTTCTTGACCATATCCTGTACATACTTCTTTTGAGTGATGTAGATTCCTGAATTTGTATAGACCAATTCAAGACCTAAGAAATACAATAATCCAAGATCACTGATCTTGAATTCTTTCATCATCTGTCCTTTGATGTGTCTAATCCCATTGACATCATTACCTGTAATGATGATGTCATCAACATAAACACATAAGTAGATTACCTCTGTACTACTTCTCTTTATGAATAGAGAAGTGTCTGCTTTGCTCATCACAAATCCTTGGTCTAGGAGGTAGGTGGTCAATCTGTAATTCCATGCTCTAGGTGCCTGCTTCAAACCATACAGAGCCTTCTTCAACTTACAAACATAATGTACCTTTTTTGGATCTTCATAGCCAGGTGGTTGTGACATGTAGACTTCTTCAGATATCCATCCATTTAAGAATGCATTCTTCACATCCAATTGGTACATGTTCCAATTCTTGGATGCAGCTACACTCACCAATACTCTGATAGTTGGCATCTTGGCCACAGGAGAAAATGTCTCCTCATAATCAATGCCTTGGGTTTGTGCAAAACCCTTGGCTACCAACCTAGCTTTGTACCTGTTTATTGTTCCATCTGAATTCTTCTTTAGTTTGTAGATCCATCTGGATCCTATCACCTTCATAGAGTCCTTCTTGGGTACCAAGTCCCAAGTATCACTTTCCTTGAGAGCTTCTATCTCTTCATCCATGGCTTCTCTCCATTCTGGTTTGATAATTGCTTCTTCATAGGTACCTGGCTCTTCATTCAACAAGTCTTTTGCAAGATATACAGAATGTTTAGTTACAAGTGATGTGTCATACCCAAATCTGATAGGCTTCTTCTTCTCTCTTTGAGATCTCCTCATTGCTTGAGTAGAAGTTTCTGGCTTATCCTCTAATTGCTTCATCTTCATCTTTCCTTTGGACTTCCAAGCCTTGAACTCTTCAAGGTTTATTGTATCATCATCTGAGCTTGAATCTTCTTGCTGAGTTGGCTCTTCCTTGGTAAGCTTTGGAAAATCTTCTTCCATGTCATAGGGTAGACTCACTTTCCTGCATTCATTCTCATACCAAGAGTCATTTTCATCAAATATGACATCTCTGCTTACCTTGAAGCCTTTGTTTGTTGGGTTGTAGAATCTGTATCCCTTTGGTTCAAATCATAACCAATGAAGATACATTTTTTCAGCTTTAGGGTCTAGCTTTCCTCTTACCTGTGAGGGAATATGCACATATGCTACACAACCAAAAATTTTGCAATGATCCAGAGAGGGTCTCTTACCATGCCATGCTTCATATGGTGTCATGCCATCAAGTGATTTGGATGGCAACCTATTGATGAGATAAGTGGCAGTGGATACACTTTCTGCCCATAGGTAATTTGGCAACTTTTTCTCATTAAGCATAGACCTAGCTGTTTCTACTATAAGTCTATTCCTTCTTTCTGCTACCCCATTTTGTTCAGGTGAGTACCTTGTAGTGATCTCCCTTTTGATGCCTCTTTCCTGCAAGAAATCTTCAAACTCATTTGAGAAGTACTCTCCTCCACCATCTGACCTTAACCTCTTCAACCTTCTACCTGTTTGATTTTCAACAAGTGCAAGATACCTCTTGAAACAATTAAACACTTCATCTTTATGCTTCATAAAGTATAACATGGTCCACCTGCTATAGTCATCAATGAAGGACACATAATACCTTGAACCAGAAATGGAAGGGTCCTTGCTAGGTCCCCAAACATCTGTGTGTACCAAGTCTAGATAGTCTTCATGCATGAAACCTTTCCTTGAGTAAGGTAATCTGTGAGACTTACCAAATTGACATGATCCACATTTGTAAATCATGTGTTGCTTGGATACATTAGGTATCCCAAGCACACATTGATCCCTGCACATTTGCTTTAGAGTTCTTTCTCCTATGTGCCCTAATCTCTTGTGCCATATCTCTAACTCTGAAAGTGTCTGATCCTTATAATTATATAAAGCAATGTTTTTTGTATCTTCTAGCTCAAATGTAAACAATCTACCTGATTTCTCCCCTTTGGCTATCCTTCTGAATCCATGTTTTGGATCCTCCACATATGCTCCATGTTGTGTGAATCTGACCTGCAAACCTTTCTCCATAATCTGACCAACACTCATTAAATTCCTAGTTATTGTAGGTACATAGAGTACCCTGCTTAATAGATTCTGATTACCATCACATGTCTTCACATTTCCAACTTTGACAACAGAGTGTTTAGTGTCATCACCTGTTTGTACCTGATGTTTGCCCTTGGGCTCTTCTAAATCAGAAAGTAGTGCCACATTGCCAGCTACATGGTTAGAACATCCTGAGTCAATGTAAAATAAATGATCATCATTTGTACCTATCTTGGAGGTCATATTCATGATCAATAGGGAGTCATCTTGCTCCTCTGTGTAGTTGTTGTAGTCTCTTCTATTTCTGAATCCACCTTGGTAGTTTCCATTGTGGTTGTTGATGTAGTTGTTGTTGTATTCATTGTTATATCCATTGTAGCTTTGATGTTGGTTGAATCTGCCTCTCCCTTGAGAGTATCCACCTCTTGAGTAGCCTCTTCCTCTCTGATTTTTGTAATTCTTGTAGCATTCATCTGTGGTATGATTGGACAATCCACAGATGTTGCAAGGTGATGAGTTGTAGGGTCTCCCCTACCTGATTTACCTCCTCTGCCTCTTCCTCTAGATGACCTACCTCTCCCTGTATAATTAGCTTGAGAGGTAGAGCCTTCTTCATCCTGTTTCTTCTTGCCTTTATCTTTAACCTTTTTTTCAGTATAGAGAGCAGAGGGATTATTACCTTTTGATTGATCTCCAGCCTTTGTAAACTTTGCTTCATGTGTAAATAGTTGGCCC
>MU260653.1:32500-35000 GCA_020310875.1 Ceratopteris richardii
TATCTATCTATCTATCTATCTATCTATCTATCTATCTATCTATCTATCTATCTATCTATCTATCTATCTATCTATCTATCTATCTATCTATCTATCTATCTATCTATTTATCTATCTATTTATCTATCTATCTATCTATCTATCTATCTATCTATCTATCTATCTATCTATCTATCTATCTATCTATCTATCTATCTATCTATCGATCTATCTATCTATCTAGTATCTATCTATCTATATATCTATCTATCTATCTATCTATCTATCTATTTATTTATCTATCTTCCTATCTTCCTATCTATCTATCTATCTATCTTGTTGGAGAACTCTAAATCTCCAAAGGTTTGATTTATACTAATTTAAGAGCACCTCTATATCAGTTATGGCCAAATGTTACACAAATGTTACCTTCATTTACCAAAACTTTCACTATCACTTCTGTGAGTGAAAATTTTCCTTGTTCAGAAAGTCTGCTTCAGAAATTGACTTCATTACCTGCACATATCTTTAAATTTCTTCAAAGTAATGTTGCACATATCTCCAAAGTACCTTTGGGCAATCATATCAACCATTAGTCCTTCAAACGAATCAATAAAACTTGAATTTGATCCTTAAGATCTAAAGTATGTAAGAAATTGTCTTCCTGAATAGGTGACTTTGACATAGGTAACTTCTAAGGTTGATTTCTCACAGCACAGATCCTGTTTTGCTAAATGCTTTTAGCCATAGCTTCCTTATCTTCTAACTTATATTTTGAACGCTCACTCATCAAATTTTTACACTAAGCACTGAGATCTAAGCAAAACATTGACACGAAAAAGTGTGTGACTCTGAGAGGTCTACTTGCAGACTTTACATACACATGTTCCTATTGATCATACTCATAGCATGAAAGGAACTAGACCATGAAACTTTGAACATAGCTTCATTAGCTTCTAGATTAGATGTGTACAAAAGATTTCTTGATCCACATGATCACAGTGAGAGAAATCAGAGAAACACTCGATGCTAGCTCGTGAAGATAACTCTCTACACATCTATCTCATTGACACTTGTCTTCTAATGACTCTCTCATTTATTTCTTTACATCATTGACTTATATACATATGATTCTAGACTTATCATGCGTCTATTACATTACTCCTTACCATCCTAAGGATCATCTATACTCATAGTACAAGAATTTCCATCTGTAATGTACATATGTATACAAGCTTTACTTCTGAGATCTCTTCACTTTCTCAAATGACTTCTTCCACTTCAATCTGATCATTGACTTTCTTCAAGCTCTTTGTAATCATGAATTTATGATTGTTTTGTTCCAACAGCTCCCCCTCAATTACTAATTGTGATTATCCCATTCTTCTTTACTCCTGCCATCTCTTTGAACCTCTGTAGCTTAGGTCCATCCAAACTTTTTGTTAACATATCTGCAACTTGCTCTTTTGTTGGAGTATACAATACTTCAATCACTTTATGAACTACCTTTTCCCTCAAGAAATGATACTGAATCTCTATGTGCTTAGTCTTGGCATGAAAAACAGGGTTAGCTACCAAATATAATGAACTCATGTTATCTCCAAAAATAATTGGAGTACTCTCATCAGTTCCAAAACTCTTCAACAAGGTCTTTAGCCATATCACTTCTTTTGCAGCCTCTACCATTCCTTTATACTCAGCTTCTGTGGATGGCAAAGCAACTATATGTTGCTTCTTTGAGCACCAAGAAACTAATTTATCTCCAATATAACAGAGATACCCATGAGTAGACCTTCTATCATCTGAATCACCTGCCCAATGTGCATCACTAAACACTTTGATTCTTGTATCAAAAGTAAATCCATAATACAAACCTTCACTTAGGGTTCCTTTGATATATCTAAGTACCCTTTGAGCTACAATCCAATGAGTCTTCTTTGGAAAATGCATAAATTGTGATAACAAACCTAATGCATATGATAGATCTGGCCTTGACAAGGTAGCATAGATTAGACTACCTACCAAACTCTGATATTTCTTCATATCATTGAATTCTTCACCTCCATATCTGCTCAACTTATGATTTACCTCCAATGGTGTGGTTGAAGGCTTGCAATCCTCCATGTTGAACTTGACCAGAAGATTCTTCAAGTATCTCTCTTGTGTAACATGTACTCCATGTTGAGTATACAAATATGCATTCCTGAGAAATAAGATAAGTTTCCCAAATCACTTATCTTAAACTCCTTCTCTATTTGTTTCTAAGATCCTTCATTCCTTGAGCATCTGCACCTGTGACAATAATATCATCAACATAAATACACATGTATATATATCCATTTTCACTTGCCTTCACTAGCAAGCTACTATCTACCTTTGATGCTTGATATCCACATTCATTCAAGAACTTAACAAGCCTGTAATTCCATGCTCTTGGAGCTTGCTTCAAACCATACAAAGATCTCTTGAGCTTACACACATAATCTGATCCAATTGAATCCATGAAACCTTCTGGTTGCTC
>MU260653.1:42500-60000 GCA_020310875.1 Ceratopteris richardii
ATTACTTCTTTTGCAGCCTCTACCATTCCTTTATACTCAGCTTCTGTGGATGACAAAGCAACTCTATGTTGCTTCTTTGAGCACCAAGAAACTAGCTTATCTCCAATGTAACAGAGATACCCATGTGTGGACCTTCTATCATCTGAATCACCTACCCAATCTGCATCACTAAACACTTTGATTCTTGTGTCAGAAGTAAATCCATAATACAGACCTTCACTTAGGGTTCCTTTGATATATCTGAGTACCCTTTGAGCTGCAATCCAATGAGTCTTCTTTGGACAATGCATAAATTGTGATAACACACCTATTGCATATGATAGATCTGGCCTTGTCAAGGTAGCATAGATTAAACTACCTACCAAACTCTGATATTTCTTCATGTCATTGAATTCTTCACCTCCATACCTACTCAACTTATGATTTACCTCCAATGGTGTGCTTGAAGGCTTGCAATCCTCCATGTTAAATTTGACCAGAAGATTCTTCAAATACCTCTCTTGTGTAACATATACTCCATGTTGAGTATACATAATCTGCATTCCTAAGAAATAAGATAAGTTTCCCAAATCACTTATCTTGAACTCCTTCTCTATTTGTTTCTTAAGTTCATTGATTCCTTGAGCATCTGTACCTGTGACAATAATATCATCAACATAAATACACATGTATATGTATCCATTTTCAGCTGCCTTCACTAGCAAGCTACTATCTACCTTTAATGCTTGAAATCCACAATCATTCAAAATCTTGACAAGCCTATAATTCCATGCTCTTGGGGCCTGCTTCAACCCATACAAAGCTCTCTTGAGCTTACACAAATAATCTGATCCAATTGAATCCATA
Source organism: Ceratopteris richardii (assembly GCA_020310875.1). Lineage (NCBI taxonomy): Eukaryota > Viridiplantae > Streptophyta > Polypodiopsida > Polypodiales > Pteridaceae > Ceratopteris > Ceratopteris richardii. The sequence continues at coordinate 43,347 of MU260653.1, forward strand.
AAACCTTCTGGTTGCTCCATGTATACTTCATTTGCAATGTATCCATTCAGAAATGCATTCTTCACATCTAATTGTGATAACTTCCATCCTTTACAAGCAGCAATAGCAATCAATGATCTAATTGTAGACATCTTAGCAACAGGACTAAATGTTTCATCATAATCTACCCCATAAGTTTGGGCATAACCTTTGACCACAAGTCTAGCCTTGTATCTAGACACCTTACCATCTGCAAACCTTTTTGTTTTATACACCCACTTACATCCAATGACTTTCTGATTCTTTGGTCTTGGCACCAATTCCCATGTTTCATTTTCAAGTAGAGCATCATACTCTTCTTGCATTGCCTTCTCCCAATTCTGTTTACCTTTAGCTTCTTCATAAGTGATTGGATCTTCTTCTGTCTTCACAATGTAAGCATAATCTTTTGTTGTTAGAAAGGATGTACCATAACTATACCTTATAGGCTCTTTCCTTTCCCTTGAGGATCTTCTGACCTCTGCACTTCTTGAAGTCTCAGCCACATTTGATTCTGGATCAAATCTTGGCCCATCTTCTACATTATCCTGCAATTTACTTTTATAGTCAACATCATCAATATCTTCTTCATACACATTTACTTTTGCCTTCCCTTTCCTTTGTATTTCTTTGTCATCTGCATAATCATTTGTTGATCTTGTATACCATGTGCTTTGCTCATCAAATGTAACATCTTTGGTAACAAGAAATTGCTTTGTGGATGGACTCCACAACCTGTAACCCATCTGTCTATCATCATACCCAATGAACACATACTTCTCTGCTTTGGGTTCTAACTTATGTCTCAATTGTGAAGGAACATAAGCATATGCTAAACATCCAAATACCTTACAGTGATCAAGAGTAGGTTTCTTACCCCACCATGCTTCATAAGGAGTTCTTCCATCCAAAGCTTTACAAGGTAACCTATTCACAAGGTATGTTGCAGTGTTGATAGCTTCTGCCCATAAGTAATTTGGACAATTCTTTTCCTTCATCATTGCTCTTGCAAATTCTACAAGAGTTCTATTTCTTCTTTCTGCAACTCCATTTTGTTGAGGGGAATACCTGCAAGTTACTTCTCTCTTCATACCTGCATTCCACAAATAATCATCAAACTCTTTAGAAAAATACTCTCCCCCTCCATCTGATCTCAACCTCTTAAGCTTTTGCCCTGTAATCCTTTCTGCATAAGCATGATAATGTTTGAATGTCTTGAAGACTTCTGATTTATCCTTGATTACATATAAAGTAATCCATCTGGTTGCATCCTCAACAAACAACACATAATATCTGGATCCATTTATGCTATAGTCCTTTGAGGGACCCCACACATCTGTATGAACCAATTCAAGCATATTTGAATGCTTGTATCCTGATTTATTGTATGAACTTTTGTGTGCTTTACCTAATTGACAAGCTTCACACTTGTACACCATGTGTTGCCCTTCAACTGTTGGCAAACCAAGCACCACTTGATTCTTTGACATTTCCTTTATACCTCTCTCATTGAAATGACCTAGCCTTTTATGCCATAGGTCTAACTCAGACATCTTTTGACTTCCATAAGTAAATAAAGCATGTCCCACATTACCTTGGACTTTGAGAGTAAATAACCTTCCTTCCTTTTTACCTGCAATTATGTTTCTATATCCCTGATTTGGATCTTGCACATAGACACCATCATTTGTGAATCTGACTTCATATCCTTTTCTCCACAATTTGCCCTACACTTATCAGATTTTTAGGAATACTAGGAACATAAAGTACCTTACTCAAAAGTGTACTTCCACTCTTTGTCTTTACTGATCCAATGCTCTCCACTTTATGTTTGGTATTATCACCTGTTTGAACTATATGTCCATTCACCTTTGCTTCCATATTAGTCATCAAGGATATATTGCCACTCAGATGATTGCTACATCCTGAGTCAATATAAAACACCCTTTGATCTTCTCCTACTAATTCATGAGTTGCATTCAAGATAAGAGTCATATCATCCTTCTGATCTGCTGCATAATTATAATAGTTGTTGTTGTAGGACTGAGATTGAAAATTTCTTCCACCTCCTCTAGCATATGATGTCCTACCACCTCTTCCTCTGAAGTTGCCTCTTTGGTTTCTGCCTCCTCTACCTCTTTGATTAAAACTCTGATTATTGCTTCCACCATTTTGATTGTTATACCAACAATCATTTGCCAAATGATTTGTTCTGCCACAAATCCAACAAGCTTTAGTATTATCTTTGTTCTTACCTCTTCTTCCTTTACCTCTGAAATTCATCTTTCCTTTTGTAAAGTTAGCTTGACTTGAAGTCCCTTCTGTGAAGAGATGGATAGGTATATGTTGAAGATGAAGAGGTGTTGCAAAATCTTTGCTCTACACCAGCCAAATGAGCTCCAGGAGTAGATGGTGGGCCCTTTTAGCTTGCCAATGGATTATTTAGACACCCTATGTACCTTGGAAGATCACTCTCAAAAAGATAGATCAAAACAGATAAGTTGGAGTTAGCTCAGAGGTGAAAACTTGCTATTCTTGGTTGATACACCTGTCCAGTGTTTTACATAATTCTCTGAGCACAGCAGCAATTAGATTAATTCCTCTTGGGGAAGGCTAGGTAGCTTAAAGAGCTAACTTTAGAGAGTAATCTCATCAAAAATAACAAACCACACACTGAGAATGACTTTTAACAAGTGATGACATCATCCCGATTTTCACGGGCTGCTACAGAAATAGACCAGTGAGTAGACAAATTAACATTACTCAAGATGTAAGAATTCAATGATCATGAAAATTTGTATGCTTATACTAGACAATAAGCTGAATCCAACAAGCTTAAAATCACTGAATTTGGATGAGTAAACACTGAGGAATGACTCTGACAAGATGACTGAAAAAGTCGGGTACCTGACAGAGAAGTGAAGATGAACATACCCTGTTGACTTCAAATGAACATAACTGAAGATTCCAACATCCAAATGACATGAAAATTTGTGAGCATATAGTAGACTTATAGAGCTAACTTTACCAAGTTAAATCACTGAAAATGATGAACCAAGTGCAGAGAAACAATCTCTGCAAGCTGACTAAGAAAAACTGAAGTAATGGCAGTGAGTAGTACACATCACAAGAACATGGAAAGATGAACTCAAATAATCATGAAAATGAAAGTATATTGCTTGTACAATACAATGACTTACTGATACATATGTGTGCCTTGTAATCACACCTTGATATGGCATAAAGCTCAGCTCTTGGAGGTCTTCACATAGGTCTCTGTAACCACGACTAAAACTGCCATCTATTTATAGTTGAGTTTGGGAGGCTAACTTCCCTCAATCACTCTCCAATCAATCAATGATTGATTTGATTCTCTACCTACCACAAATCACGAATTCGTGGCTCCTCTTTCCATTATTGATCATGTGGGCTCAACCACTTAAGATTCTCTTACTTTTACATTAAGTAAACTCTTCAAAAGTTACAAGAGGTAGTTCACAAGTGAACTTTACACAGTCTTCATTTTGAAGCTTCTTTAATGACTTTGTGAGACTCAAGCCAATACTTAGGCTTGTCATAGACTTGCTCCAACAGCTCCCCCTCAAGCCAAGTATGCTTGAGGTCTTCAATCTTCCAAGATTACCTGCAAACCAATCATAGCCTTGAATTTGCAAAGCTTTGTACCATCCAATGCTTTAGTTAGAATATCTGCACATTGTTGATGAGTGGACACATATGATATTTGAATCTCCTTGCTTAGGATCTTCTCTCGTACATAATGATAATGAACTTCAATATGTTTAGTCCTTGCATGAAAAATAGGATTAGCAGCCAAGTGAATAGAACTCATATTGTCACCAAAAATAGTTGGAGTTCCAAACTCCAATCCAAGATCTTTGAACAATGTCTTCATCCACATAGCTTCCTGTGTAGCTATGGCAAGACCTCTATATTCAGCTTCAGTAGAAGAGAGAGCAACTGTGGGTTGCTTCTTGGATGACCATGAAATAAGCTTTGAACCTGCAAAGGTAAGATAACCTGAAGTGCTCCTTCTATCTTCCTTGGAGCCAGCCCAATCTGCATTAGAAAATAGCTTCAAACCTAAATCAGATACATAAGGATAGTAAAGTCCTTCATTTATGGTTCCTTTGAGATATTTGAGTATCCTTTTGGCAGCATCCATATGTGGTTTCCTTGGTGTGTGCATAAATTGGCTTAGCACACTCACACTGTAACATATATCTACTCTTGTCAATGTGGCATAGTTGAGACTACCCACTAGACTTTGATATGATGTGATGTCCTCTATGAGTTCACCTTCATGTGAGCTCAATTTGTGATTAACCTCCATTGGAGTACCTGCAATCTTACAATCTTGCATCTTGAATTTTGCCAACATGTCCTTAATGTACTTTCTTTGAGTGAGAAACAAACCATGATCTTTGTAGACAACTTCCAAACCTAGGAAGTAGGTAAGTGAACCCAAATCACTTATCTTGAACTCTTCTCTCATCTGATCTTTGATCTTCTTCATACCATCTGCATCATTTCCTGTCAATATAATATCATCTACATATACACATAGGTAGATGACCTCGGAATTACTCTTTTTAATAAAGAGTGAAGGATCTGCTTTGCTTGGTTGAAAGCCTTTGTCCTGCAAGAATGAAACAAGCCTGAAATTCCAAGCTCTTGGAGCTTGCTTGAGACCATACAATGCTTTGTTAAGTTTACACACATAATCAGGATAAACTTGACTCTCAAAACCAGGTGGTTGTGCCATATATACCTCTTCTATTATCCAACCATTCAAGAATGCATTCTTTACATCTAGTTGAAGTATCTTCCAATTCTTGGAAGAGGCAATACTAAGCAAAACCCTAATAGTAGGCATCTTTGCCACAAGAGAGAAAGTCTCCTCATAATCAATTCCCTGAGTTTGTGCAAAGCCTTTAGCCACAAGCCTTGCCTTATACCTGTTAATTGAACCATCAGAATTCTTCTTGAGTTTATAGACCCATCTTGAGCCTATTACCTTCATGGATGAAGTCTTGGGCACCAAATCCCAAGTGTTGTTTTCCTCAAGTGCTTCAATCTCTTCCTTCATTGCATGCTTCCATTCTGTTTTTGCTTTGGCCTCTTCGAATGATGATGGCTCCTCTTGGTTTATGTCCTGTGCTATGTAGATAGAATGTTTAGTTACTAATGAGGTGTCAAACCCATACCTTTCTGGTTTTTTCTTTTCCCTCATAGATCTTCTTAGGCCATGATGTGATGATTCTGCCTCATGTCCAAGTTCTTGCAATTTTGCTTTACCTTTAGACTTCCATGCTTTGATCTTTTCCATCTGACATTCTTCATCATCCTCTGAGGTGTCTTGTTCTTCAATCTTTGATTGTTCTCTACCAAGCTTTGGAAAATCTTCTTCAAGATCATATGGTAAATTGATCTTCCTGCATGAATCTTCATACCATGAATTGTTCTCATCAAAAACTACATCTCTGCTTACCAAGAATCCTTTGTTGGTAGGGTTGTATAACCTATAGTGATGGAGAGTGTTAATCTCCAAAAGAACAACCTACTCTTGCGATTAGAGCACCTCTATACCAAGAGTAAGTCAAAACTTCCACTAATTTAGAGGATAAATCTCCTACTTATCAAAATTGAGAAAATCTGTGAAGAAGATAAAACACAGAAAAATCTGCTGCACTATTTCTTCACATTGACCTATCAAACATGTAAAGTTTTTGATGAAACTTTGTACGAATCATCTCCTAGAGATTGCGCATCTCCTCCAAGTTGAATTACTTCAAAAACTTCAGTATAACTTGAGAAATCAACTTCACAAGTTACCTATGTCCAAATCTGTACTTCTGAGAAGTCGATTTGACACCCCTAACTTCTTAACTTTGGTTCTTACAATGTCGAACCCGTTTTACAAAATGCTTCTAGCCATAAGTAGCTTATCTTTCAACTTAAAGATTAAGCCCTCACTCATGCAAAACTTTAAACTGTGCTGGGAGAAATAATCAAAACATTAACTTCGAAATCTGCGCCTGTTTTAGGAACCTGTGAACACACTTCACATATGAATGTTCCTACACTTAATTCTCTAAGCCTGATTGCAATTAGAAGCTAAAACTTTGTACAGAGGTCAAGCATCTTCCAACTTAGACTTGTACAAAAGCATTTCATGATTGATCTACTGTAGAAGGAGAACACGCAGAAACATCGGGCGCAAGATTTTCAATTACTCAGAAAAGTTTACAACTGAGTGATGAGAGCTAACTCAACTAACTTTTTCTCTATCTCATGACTTCTAACTTCCTCAATCTTGGCTTCTAACTATTGTCACATATGCTCTCATACATGCCCCGACTTTTCTCAAAGTATTTATAGATAATTTGTACAAGACTCTTACTCAAGCAAAGATCTAAGTGAACTATGTACATATGTGTACATTTCTCATATACTCTGAATGTGTCTTTCTTCCAAGCTTCAATAGTTGATCCTTCCTTCATCCTTTAATCTTCCAAGCCTTCAATTGGTGATTGGTCTACACCAACAGCTCCCCCTCAATCATCAATTGAGGTTTTCTCTGTCTTCTTTACACCTGCCATGTCTTTGAACCTTTGTAACTTTGGTCCATCCAAGCCTTTTGTAAGCATATCAGCTATCTGATCTTTTGTTGAAGTATGGATTACTTCAATCTCTTTATCCATCACCTTCTCTCTTAGAAAGTGATACTGAATCTCAATGTGTTTGGTCCTGGCATGAAAAACAGGATTAGCAGCTAAATACAATGAACTCATGTTATCTCCATATATAATTGGTACCCCATGCATAATGTCAAGACTCTTCATCAAGGTCTTGAGCCAAATCACTTCTTTTGCAGCTTCAACCATGCCTTTATACTCAGCTTCTGTAGAAGACAAAGCAACTGTATGTTGCTTCTTAGAACACCATGAGATTAACTTATCTCCCACATAACACATGTATCCATAGGTTGATCTTCTATCATCTGGATTACCTGCCCAATCTGCATCACTATAAATTTTGATATTTGTATCTGAGGTAAACCCATAATACAAACCTTCATTGAGTGTACCCTTAATGTACCTCAATACCCTTTGTCCTGCAATCCAATGTTCTTTCCTTGAGCAATGCATAAATTGAGACAAAACTCCTACTGCATATGATAAATCAGGTCTAGTTAGAGTAGCATAGATAAGGCTACCAACCAAACTCTGATATTGTCTCATGTCCTTGAATTCTTCACCTCCAAACTTACTCAATTTGTGATTCACCTCCATTGGTGTAGGTGCTACCCTGCAATCATCCATTTTAAACTTGATTAACAAGTTCTTCAAATACCTTTCTTGGGTCACAAATACTCCATGTTGAGTATATGTAATCTCCATGCCCAAGAAATATGACAAGTCTCCCAAGTCACTTATCTTGAACTCCTTTTCCATTTGCCTCTTGAGTCTTTGTATTCCTTCTTCATCTGTACCTGTAAGAATTATATCATCAACATATATGCACATATATATGAAACCATTTTCACTTGCTTTGATAAGCAAGCTACTATCTGCTTTAGACACCTGAAACCCAAGTTCTTTTAGGAACTTCACAAGTCTATAGTTCCATGCCCTTGGGGCCTGCTTCAAGCCATACAAAGCTCTCTTGAGCTTGCACACATGATCTGGATACCTTTTATCTCTGAACCCTTGAGGTTGCTCCATGAATACATCATCTGAAATGTAACCATTCAAAAAAGCATTCTTCACATCAAGTTGACATAGCTTCCAACCTTTACATGCAGCAATAGCAATGAGTGTCCTTATGGTTGTCATCTTTGCCACAGGACTATAGGTCTCATCATAATCAATACCATATGTTTGAGCAAAGCCTTTGACAACAAGTCTAGCTTTGTATCTAGACACACTTCCATCTGCAAACCTTTTTGTCTTGTAGACCCACTTGCATCCAATAATCTTCTGACTATTTGGTTTTGGAACCAAATCCCAAGTTTGATTTTCCAATAGTGCATCATATTCCTCCTGCATAGCACTCTCCCATTTTTCCTTACCTTTTGCCTCTTCATATGTAGAAGGGTCTTCATCTGTATTCACCATATAAGCATAATCTTTTGTGGCTAGAAATGAAGTATCATAACTATACCTTGTAGGTTGCCACCTATTTCTTGATGACCTTCTGAGTTCTCCACTCCTTGAGGTTTCTGGCTCTTCACATTCAGGATCAAATCTTGGTGTCTCTTCCACTTCAACCTGCACTTCATTATTCTCTTGCTCATCAAATATCTGAACTTTTGATTTACCTTTTCTTTGACTCACTTCTTCTTCATCACTTGTATTGATGTTGATTGTACCTGCATACCAAGTGCTTTGTTCATCAAATGTAACATCTTTAGAAACCATAAATTGTTTTGTTGATGGACTCCACAATCTATAGCCCATCTGCTTGTCATCATAGCCAATGAAAACATACTTTTTAGCTTTGGGTTTCAATTTGTGTCTTAATTGTGATGGCACATATGCATATGCCACACACCCAAATACTCTGCAATGATCCAAGGTAGGTCTTTTACCCCACCAAGCCTCATATGGTGTCATACCCTGCAAGGCTTTACATGGTAACCTATTGACCAAATAAGTGGCTGTATTTACAGCCTCAGCCCACAAATAATTAGGGCAATTTTTCTCCTTTATCATGGATCTTGCAAACTCAACAAGAGTTCTATTTCTCCTTTCTGCAACACCATTTTGTTGAGGAGAGTACCTGCAAGTAACTTCCCTTTTTATACCTGCATTCCATAAGTAGTCACTGAATTCATTAGAGAAATACTCTCCCCCTCCATCTGACCTTAGTCTTTTCAACTTATGACCTGTAATTCTTTCTGCATATGCATGATAGTGCTTAAATGTATTAAACACTTCTGACTTATCTTTGATCACATAGATAGTGATCCATCTAGTAGCATCATCAACATAAATCACATAATACCTTGATCCATTTATACTGAAATCTTTTGATGGTCCCCACACATCTGTGTGTACCAACTCAAGCTTCTCTGAGTACATAAAACCATGCTTGGAATAGGAATGTTTATGAGCCTTACCTAATTGACATGCCTCACATTTGTATGTCATATGTTGACCTGCAACATTAGGCAATCCAAGCACTGAACCATTGTTAACCATATCTTTAATACCTCTTTCATTGAAATGTCCAAGCCTCTTGTGCCAAAGATCTAACTCAGAGATCTTATGTCCTCCATATGTGAACATAGCATGACCAATATTGCCTTGAATCTTCAATGTAAATAATCTTCCTTCCTTTTTCCCTGAAACAATCTGTTTATACCCTTGGCTAGGGTCTTCCACATATACTCCATCATTAGTGAACCTTACTTCATATCCCTTTTCAACAATTTGTCCTACACTTATCAAATTCTTAGGGATTGTAGGAACATACAAAACCTTACTCAATAAGGTGCTTCCATCCTTGGCCTTCACTGATCCAATTGACTTCACATTGTGCTTTGTGTTGTCACCTGTTTGAACAACATGATTAAAAACTTTACTCTCCAAATCAGTCATCAAAGATATGTTACCACTCAGGTGATTGCTACATCCTGAGTCAATGTAGAAGACTCTTTGATCTTCATTCTGCCTTTCACAAGTTGCATTCATTATCAATGTTGAATCTTCCTTTTGATCTGAAGCATAATTGTAGTAGGTGTTGTTGTATTGTTGACTTTGGAATCCTCTACCTGCATTTCTTCCAAAGTAATTCCTTCCACCTCTACCTCTATAATTACCTCTTTGATTTCTGCCACCTCTTCCTCTTGAATTATAATTTTGATTGTATCCACCATTATTCTGATTATTATGCCAACAATCATTAGCTAAGTGATTTGTCTTACCACAAATCCAGCAAGCTTTGCCTCCATCTTTGTTGTTCCTGCCTCTTCCTCTACCTTTGCCACCTCCTCTTCCTCTTAGGAAGTTGGCTTGAGTAGTTGTTCCTTCATCTTCACCTGCTTGTTGTTTTCCTTTGCTATTCTTCTTCTTGTCCTTTGAGTACATTGCATGACCTGTACTCTTGTCACCATCTCCTTTAACATCCTGCTCAAATGTTAGCATATGACCTAACAATTGATTTAAATCAGGAGTGAAATGGTCAAGTGATAACTCTGTAGACAAAATAAATGGCTTCCATTTGTCATCACCTCTCAACCCTGTAAGGATTTGCCTTACCAATTTATCTTCCTCAATGTCTTCATCAACAGCTCCTAAAGCATCTGCAATATCTTTCATCCTTGTCACATAATCTGAAATGGACTGAGAAGCCTTCTTCTTGAAGGTTGTAAACTCTGCCCATAAGGATGCCTTCCTTGACTTAGTAGTATTCTGGAAATGCTCCTCCAAAGCATTCCATATGTCAGTTGCACTTTCAAGACCTCTAATATGAGGTAACAAGTAATCATTGACTCCCATATAGATAATGCTCCTAGCTTGAGCATCTTTCTTCATCCAATTTTTCAGATCTGCTAACTCTTCCCTAGTTGGAACACTAGGATCTCTGAACTCTGGCTTCTCTTCTTCTCCTGTGATGTAACCAATTAAATCTTTGCTCATAAGATGAGCTTCCATCCTCATTGACCATGTAGGATAGTTTTCCCTATCCAATTTCTCTATCTGTAGAGCATCTCCCATCTTGTATCCACCTGTGTATTGAAATCTTCAAGCTTTACAAACAATGTATGTACCTTTACTTCGAATTAGACTCCTTTTGCTTTTCTTGATGTCGAGTAGTCTTGTCCTCAGGCTTTTGACTCCAAGCTTTCACTTCTTAGTTCTTCAAGTGTTGAATTTCTTGAATCTGCAGCAGTCGGGATCCTCCTTTCCTTGATTTAATGTCTCCTGCTCTGATACCACTGATGGAGAGTGTTAATCTCCAAAAGAACAACCTACTCTTGTGATTAGAGCACCTCTATACCAAGAGTAAGTCAAAACTTCCACTAATTTAGAGGATCAATCTCCTACTTATCAAAATTGAGAAAATCTGTGAAGAAGATAAAACACAGAAAAATCTGCTGCACTATTTCTTCACATTGACCTATCAAACGTGTAAAGTTTTTGATGAAACTTTGTACGAATCATCTCCTAGAGATTGCGCATCTCCTCCAAGTTGAATTACTTCAAAAACTTCAGTATAACTTGAGAAATCAACTTCACAAGTTACCTATGTCCAAATCTGTACTTCTGAGAAGTCGATTTGACACCCCTAACTTCTTAACTTTGGTTCTTACAATGTCGAACCCGTTTTACAAAATGCTTCTAGCCATAAGTAGCTTATCTTTCAACTTAAAGATTAAGCCCTCACTCATGCAAAACTTTAAACTGTGCTGGGAGAAATAATCAAAACATTAACTTCGAAATCTGCGCCTGTTTTAGGAACCTGTGAACACACTTCACATATGAATGTTCCTACACTTAATTCTCTAAGCCTGATTGCAATTAGAAGCTAAAACTTTGTACAGAGGTCAAGCATCTTCCAACTTAGACTTGTACAAAAGCATTTCATGATTGATCTACTGTAGAAGGAGAACACGCAGAAACATCGGGCGCAAGATTTTCAATTACTCAGAAAAGTTTACAACTGAGTGATGAGAGCTAACTCAACTAACTTTTTCTCTATCTCATGACTTCTAACTTCCTCAATCTTGGCTTCTAACTATTGTCACATATTCTCTCATACATGCCCCGACTTTTCTCAAAGTATTTATAGATAATTTGTACAAGACTCTTACTCAAGCAAAGATCTAAGTGAACTATGTACATATGTGTACATTTCTCATATACTCTGAATGTGTCTTTCTTCCAAGCTTCAATAGTTGATCCTTCCTTCATCCTTTAATCTTCCAAGCCTTCAATTGGTGATTGGTCTGCACCAACATATAGCCCTTTTGATTGTTGTCATATCCAATAAATACACACCTTTCTGCTTTTGGATCCATCTTGCCTCTAACCTGTGAAGGAACATGAGCAAAAGCAATACATCCAAAAATTTTACAATGATCTAAACTTGGTCTTCTTCCATTCCAAGCCTCATATGGAGTCATCCCATCAAGGGATTTTGAAGGCAACCTGTTAATCAAGTAAGTGGCTGTAGATACAGCCTCAGCCCATAAGTAATTAGGTAAATGCTTTTCATTTAACATAGACCTTGCAGCTTCAACAATTGTCCTATTCCTCCTTTCTGCCACTCCATTTTGCTCAGGAGTGTACCTTGTAGTTACCTCTCTTTTGATTCCTCTTTCTTGGAGAAAAGAATCAAACTCATGGGAGAAGTATTCTCCCCCTCCATCTGACCTTAGCCTTTTTAGTGATTTACCTGTTTGATTCTCCACAAGAGCCAAATATCTTTTGAAACATGAAAAAACTTCATCTTTGTGTTTCATAAAGAATAGGATAGTCCATCTGCTGCAATCATCAATAAAGGAAACATAATACCTTGATCCTGATATTGAAGCTTCCTTGCTTGGTCCCCATACATCTGTATGAACCAACTCCAAGAGATCTCCATGCATATAACCTTTCTTCATGAATGGTAACCTGTGAGACTTTCCAAATTGACATGCACTGCACTTATAAATCATATGTTGTTTTGACAAATTAGGAAGTCCAAGTACACTTTGGTCCCTGCAGATTTGCTTTAATGACCTTTCACCAATATGTGCTAACCTTTTGTGCCATACTTCCAATTCTGTGAGTGTCTGACTACCATAATTAAAGAGAGCAATGTTTCTAGTGTCCTGTAATTCAAATGTGAACAATCTACCTGTCTTTTCACCTTTTGCAATTCTTCTGAATCCTTGACTTGGATCTTCAACAAATGCTCCTGCTTTTGTGAACATGACTTGCAACCCTTTCTCTACTATCTGCCCAACACTTATCAAATTCTTTGTAATGGTAGGGACATAGAGTACCTTACTGAGTAGGTTGATGTTTCCATCAGGTGCTTTGACATTGCCTATTTTCTCCACAGGATGTTTTGTATCATCTCCTGTTTGTACCTCATGCTTATTCCTTGGATCTTCTAAATCTGATAGGAGTGCCACATTTCCTGCCACATGATTTGAACAACCTGAATCTATGTAGAAAACATGCTCATCAGATTTACCTTGTGGCATAGCCATGTTCATGATCAATAATGAATCCTCTTTGTTTGAGTCTTCTGTGTAGTTATTGTAGTCTCTCCTTCCTTTGTAGCCTCCTTGATAGTTTGAATGATTGTAGTTGTTGTAGTTGCCATGGTAGTTGTTGAACCTTCCTCTTGAGTAGCCATAACTTCCTCTATTGTATCCTCTGCCTCTTTGATTCCTGGAATTCCTAAAGCAATTTTCAGTTGTATGATTAGTTAATCCACAAATAGAACATGAGTTGGAGTCTTGGGATCTCCCCCTGCCTTGTCTACCTCCTCTTCCTCTACCTCTGCCATGTCTTCCTCTACCTGCATAGTTAGCTTGATATGTACCTGCTTCATCATCCACTTTCTTTGCCTTTCCTTTGTTATCTTTAGACTTGCTTTTATCCGTGTATAAAGCTGAAGATTGATTACCTTTAGAGATTTCTCCATTTTTGATAAGCTTTGCCTCTTGAGTAAGTAGTTGTCCAATGAGTGTGTTGAAATCAGGTACATGCATGTCCATGTACAAATCCATAGCTGTGGTGAATGCTTCCCACTTGTCATCTGCCTTCAAGCCATTGATGACCTGCCTTACAATTTGCTCTTCATCTATTACCTCTCCAATGCTTCCCAACTGATCTGCTATGTCCTTGAGCTTTGTGACAAAATCAGTCACATTTTGTTTGGGAGCCTTCTTGAGAGTTGTGAAATCCAGCCATAGTTGATGCTTCCTAGCTTTAGTACTTGAAGCAAAGAAAGCTTCAAGTGCATCCCACACTTCCTGAGATGTCTTACAACTTCTAATGTGAGGCAACAAAAAATCTGAGATAGAGTTGAGGAGATAAGACCTTGCAAGTGCATCCTTGGAGCACCATGTGCTCAATCTTTCTTGCTCTTCTTGTGTTGGTTGACTTTTGTTCCTGAAACTTGGCATAACTTCATCTCCAGCCACATAACCATATAAACTTCTACCTTGGAGATAAGCTTCCATTCTTAATGACCAAGCTGAGTAGTTACCTCTGTCCAATTTGTCAATTGATGAAGGAAATCCATCTGCCATGTTGTCCAACCTTGCTCTGATACCACTATGAAGAGATGGATAGGTATGTGTTGAAGATGAAGAGGTGTTGCAAAATCTTTGCTCTACACCAGCCAAATGAACTCCAGGAGTAGATGGTGGGCCCTTTTAGCTTGCCAACGGATGTATTAGACACCCTATGTACCTTGGAAGATCACTCTCAAAAAGATAGATCAAACCAGATAAGTTGGAGTTAGCTCAGAGGTGAAAACTTGCTATTCTTGGTTGATACACCTGTCCAGTGTTTTACATAATTCTCTGAGCACAGCAGCAATTAGATTAATTCCTCTTGGGGAAGGCTAGGTAGCTTAAAGAGCTAACTTTAGAGAGTAATCTCATCAAAAATAACAAACCACACACTGAGAATGACTTTTAACAAGTGATGACATCATCCCGATTTTCACGGGCTGCTACAGAAATAGACCAGTGAGTCGAAAAATTAAAATAACTCAAGATGTAAGAATTTAATGATCATGAAAATTTGTATGCTTATACTAGACAGTAAGCTGAATCCAACAAGCTTAAAATCACTGAATTTGGATGATTAAACACTGAGAAATGACTCTGACAAGATGACTGAAAAAGTCGGGTACCTGACAGAGAAGTGAAGATGAACATACCCTGTTGACTTCAAATGAACATAACTGAAGATTCCAACATCCAAATGACATGAAAATTTGTGAGCATATAGTAGACTTATAGAGCTAACTTTACCAAGTTAAATCACTGAAAATGATGAACCAAGTGCAGAGAAACAATCTCTGCAAGCTGACTGAGAAAAACTGAAGTAATGGCAGTGAGTAGTACACATCACAAGAACATGGAAAGATGAACTCAAATAATCATGAAAATGAAAGTATATTGCTTGTACAATACAATGACTTACTGATACATATGTGTGCCTTGTAATCACACCTTGATATGGCATAAAGCTCAGCTCTTGGAGGTCTTCACATAGGTCTCTCTAACCACGACTAAAACTGCCATCTATTTATAGTTGAGTTTGGGAGGCTAACTTCCCTCAATCACTCTCCAATCAATCAATGATTGATTTGATTCTCTACCTACCACAAATCACGAATTCGTGGCTCCTCTTTCCATTCTTGATCATGTGGGCTCAACCACTTAAGATTCTCTTACTTTTACATTAAGTAAACTCTTCAAAAGTTACAAGAGGTAGTTCACAAGTGAACTTTACACAGTCTTCATTTTGAAGCTTCTTTAATGACTTTGTGAGACTCAAGCCAATACTTAGGCTTGTCATAGACTTGCTCCAACACCTTCATCATCAGTTGACTGCTTCCCTTTGCCATTCTTTTTCTTGTCCTTAGAGTACATGGCTTCACTTGCACTTCTATCATTGTCTCCTTTAATGTCCTGCTCAAAAGTTAGCATGTGTCCTAGCAATTGATTAAGATCAGGAATAAAGTGATCAAGTGACAATTCTATGGACAATATGAAAGGTTTCCACTTCTCATCTCCTCTCAGACCTGTAAGTATTTGCCTTACCAACTTATCCTCTTCAATGTCTTCATCTACTGCTCCCAAGCTATCTGCAATATCCTTCATCCTTGCCACATAATCAGAAATTGATTGTGACCTCTTCTTCTTGAAAGTTGTGAACTCAGCCCATAATGAAGACTTCCTTGACTTGGTTGTATTTTGGAAATGCTCCTCCAAAGCATTCCAAACATCTGTTGCACTTTCCAATCCTCTGATGTGAGGTAGAAGATAATCATTTACAGCCATGTAAATGATGCTCCTTGCTTGAGCATCATTTCTCATCCAGGTCTTCAAATATGCAAGCTCTTCCCTAGTTGGAATACTAGGATCTGTAAACTCAGGCTTTTCTTCTTCTCCTGTAATGAATGCCATCAAATCTTTGCTCATGAGGTGTGCCTCCATCCTCATGGACCAAGCTGAATAGTTCTCCCTATCTAGCTTATCAATCTGCAAGCTTTCTCCCATCCTTGATCTTCTGTGTCTACAATTACTATGGTTTATGAAGATAAATTGTACCTTTGATATGAAGCTTTGATTCTTCTTGATCTTTCGAACTCGTGCTTTGTACTTCTGCAGGTTATCTTCAAAAATTTGTCCTTGTCCACCTTTGATTAGAAAGAACTTCAATATCTGCAGCAGTCACGACTTCCAATGCCTTCACTTCCCTTGTATTGCACCTTCAGCTCTGATACCACTATTGGAGACCTCTTAATCTCCAAAGATTTAATCTATACTGATCTAAGAACACTTCTATATCAGTTATAGATCAAACTTTACACAAATATTGCTTTCATTTATCAAAAGTTTCACTAGCACTCCTCTGAATGAAGAAACTCC
>MU260653.1:72500-75000 GCA_020310875.1 Ceratopteris richardii
TTTTTCAACTTTTGAGAATTTGGAGATTGGACCTCTAATTTGGTGAAGGTTTTGACTTACTCTTGATATAGAGGTGTTCTAAATTCAAGAGTAGGTTGTTCTTTTGGAGATTAACACTCTCCATCAGTGGTATCAGAGCAGGAGACATCAAAATCAAGGAAAGGAGGATCCCGACTGCTGCAGATTCAAGAAATTCAACAACTGAAGAATTAAAAGGTGAAAGCTTGAAGGCAAAGCTTGAGGAGGAGACCATACGACATCAAGAAATACAAAAGGACTCTAATTTGAAGTAAAGGTACATATATTGTTCATAAAGTTTGAAGATTTCAATACACAGGTGGACACAAGATGGGAGATTCTCTTCAGATAGAGAAATTGGATAGGGAAAACTATCCTGCATGGTCTATGAGGATGGAAGCTCATCTTATGAGCAAAGATTTAATAGCCTACATCACAGGAGAAGAAGAGAAGCCACAGTTCAGAGATCCTAGTGTTCCAACTAGGGAAGAGTTAGCAGATTTGAAAAATTGGATGAAGAAAGATGCTCAAGCTAGGAGCATTATATATATGGCAGTCAATGATTACTTCTTACCTCATATTCGAGGTCTTGAAAGTGCAACTGATATTTGGAATGCTTTGGAGGAGCATTTCCAGAATACTACTAAGTCAAGGAAGGCATCCTTATGGGCAGAGTTTACCACCTTTAAGAAGAAGGCTTCTCAATCCATTTCAGACTATGTGACAAGAATGAAAGATATTGCAGATGTTTTAGGAGCTGTTGATGAAGACATTGAGGAGGATAAATTGGTAAGGCAAATTATTACAAGTTTAAGAGGTGATGACAAATGGAAGCCATTCATTTTATCTACAGAATTGTCACTTGATCATTTCACTCCTGATTTAAATCAGTTGCTAGGTCATATGCTAACATTTGAGCAGGATGTTAAAGGAGATGGTGACAAAAGTACAGGTCATGCAATGTACTCAAAGGACAAGAAGAAGAATAGCAAAGGAAAGCAACAAGCAAATGAAGATGAAGGCACAACTAGTCAAGCCAACTTCCTAAGAGGACGAGGAGGTGGCAAAGGTAGAGGAAGAGGCAGGAACAACAAAGATGGAGGCAAAGCTTGCTGGATTTGTGGTAAGACAAATCACTTAGCTAATGATTGTTGGCACAATACTCAGAGTAATAATGGATATAGTCAAAACTATAATGCAAGAGGAAGAGGTGGCAGAAATCAAAGAGGTAATTTCAGAGGTAGAGGTAGTAGGGGTTACTTTGGAAGAAATGCAGGTAGAGGATTCCAAAGTCAACAATATAACAATACCTACTACAATTATGCTTCAGATCAAAAGGAGGATTCAACATTGATAATGAATGCAACTTGTGAAAGGCAGAGTGAAGATCAAAGAGTCTTCTACATTGACTCAGGGTGTAGCAATCACGTGAGTGGTAATATAGCCTTGATGACTGATTTGGAGAATAAGGTTTCTAATCATGTTGTTCAAACAGGTGATAACACAAAGCACAATGTGAAGTCAATTGGATCAGTGAAGGCCAAGGATGGAAGCACCTTAAGTTTTGTATGTTCCTACAATTCCTAAGAATTTGATAAGTGTAGGACAAATTGTTGAAAAGGGATATGAAGTAAGGTTCACTAATGATGGAGTATATGTGGAAGACCCTAGTCAAGGGTATAAACAGATTGTTTCAGGAAAAAAAGAAGGAAGATTATTTACATTGAAGATTCAAGGTAATATTGTTCATGCTATGTTCACATATGAAGGACATAAGATCTCTGAGTTAGATCTTTGGCACAAGAGGCTTGGACATTTCAATGAAAGAGGTATTAAAGACATGATTAACAATGGTTCAGTGCTTGGTTTGCCTAATGTTGCAGGTCAACATATGACATACAAATGTGAGGCATGTCAATTAGGTAAAGCTCATAAGCATTCCTATTCCAAGCATGGTTTTATGTACTCAGAGAAGCTTGAGTTGGTTCATACAGATGTGTGGGGACCATCAAAGGATTTCAGTATAAATGGGTCAAGGTATTATGTGATTTATGTTGATGATGCTACTAGATGGATCACTATTTATGTGATCAAAGATAAGTCAAAAGTGTTTAATACATTTAAACACTATCATGCATATGCAGAAAGAATTGCAGGTCAAAAGTTGAAAAGACTAAGGTCAGATGGAGGGGGAGATTATTTCTCTAATGAGTTCAGTGATTACTTGTGGAATGCAGGTATAAAAAGGGAAGTTACTTGCAGGTACTCTCCTCAACAAAATGGTGTAGCAGAAAGGAGAAATAGAACTCTTGTAGAGTTTGCAAGGTCCATGATGAAAGAGAAAAATAACCCTAATTATTTGTGGGCTGAGGCTGTAAATACAGCTACTTATTTGGTCAATAGGTTACCATGTAAAGCCTTGCACGATATGACACCATATGAGGCTTGGTGGGGTAAGAGACCTACCTTGGATCATTGCAGA
>MU260653.1:82500-171009 GCA_020310875.1 Ceratopteris richardii
CTCAAGCTCGAGGACTCCTCGGCTTGCACAAAATGGAGCTATGGATTACAAAATGGGGTTTTCTATGATACATATGTTACAATTAGTGATAACAATCACTGTTGAATGTTTGGAGAATTAATAAGAAATGTATTTGTTTGAAAAATTGATCCTCCTGGCTCCCTGCTCCTTCTTTACATGCTTCCGTGGCGTCTGTGCCTCTGGCTGCTTCCAACACCCCCCTCCCTCTCGCTTCTGTCGTCCCTGACAGAACCTTGTTGTGAGGTCTGCCGGATGTAGTTCTGTAGGAGGTCTTGAGCGAGGGTGTGCTCTGATATACGAATGCCTCGGGCTAGATCAGCCTCGAGTTTCTCCCAGTCGATAGGTTGTGGCTCGTCTGGTGGTGGGAGTTGATAATGTGTGGAGTACACCATTCGTTCACAGGCGAATAATTGCAATAAGTGTGTGGGCCTGCTTATAAATACCTCTGAATGGTACTCCCAAAAGCCGGTGGTGAACATTTCTTCGAATGTCTGCTTGTAACATGCCGGTAGATATTTGATCCTGCAGTGCCAGGCGTAACACACCCGTAGCGATGGCGTTGTGCTCATATCATAGACTAAATCAAAGTTGCCATGCTCAAAGCCCGGGGTGTTTACATGGGGAGCCTTGATACGTCGGAAGACTTTAAAGACCATCTGCATCATGTCAAAGATTTTGACAGTCATGTGCGCGGCAATATCATCCATATGCTTTAACCTAGGGAGCCAGTGGCGGATCGTCACCATCATGTAGCCTACTGTGGGTAACTCGATTGGTGGCTTGAAATAGGGATAATTCAGCCAGTCTTGGCACTGCTTATTGTTCTGTAGCTTAATAGCGAAGGCAGTCCAAGAGCGGCGTCGTGGTACTGGTCCCCAGCACGGATTAAATTTTAAGTGCAGCGGCGCTTTTACCCATGTGCTCATCATCTCGGGATAGTTTTGCAATAAATCTCTGCGCCAGTCTGGTTGAAGGATTTCACCTCTCTGCGCCCTTGGTGGCAAGTCCTCTGGCTCGAATTGAGTGGCATGCGTGGGTTTCATACCTGTTTCTTTCTCTATGGCTAACTGGTATTCGGCCATTAACATGAAATACGGTTTATATTGGAGCTCATGCCCAGATATGTATCGTCGCGGGGCCAATTGAGCAAAGAATGGTGACTGTAAAATTTTCTCTTCAATTATGGCCATGGCATGTAGCTGTGCCTCTACTCTGGCCGAGTGTGTCGTTCCGAGTTCTTCCACTGTTTTCATCCACGCGGGGGTAGGTAATTCATAGGTCATCTGGCCTTCGGCCGTGACACGTCCGCCTGGGATGGGTATCGGTTCGTATGCCTCTTCAAATGTCTCCTCCACCGGGATAGTGACGGTTTCTTCCTCAGCTGGTAGCTCAGGTGGGGAGTCTGGCCTTGGTGGTGCTTCATAGACTGCAATTCTCGATTCAAGATTTGTTACCTGGGCCCGGAGTGCGTTAAGTTCCTCTAAAATTTCAGGGGTAGGGTCCGCAGGCGCTGGTAATTCTGCTGCTACTTGTACTTGTTGTGTTGCTGGTTCTCTGAGCTGTAGCAGTTTGTGATCTTCCTTTAACTTTTGATGCTCTTCATTCATACGATCATAGTCCTCGAGCAATCGCACATGATCATCTAGCAACATCCGCATCGATTCAGATGGGATTGCCTTGAATATGCTCGGACTTAAGGGTTGGTCTGGATGGTCCAAAGCCGCTTCCAAGTTCTCTCTATTCTGCTCTTGGAGTCTCTGGTTCTCCTCTTTTGCTGCGGCTAAGTGTCTTCTTAGTAAGCCCATATTTCTAGTAAGCGTTGCATTGCGGACGGTCTGGGCTCGAAGTAGGTTATTCAAATCCGCGGTGGCCTCTTTGGTTTTCTCCTCACTTTCTAGTTCTAATTTGTGATAGGCCTCTCGTAAATCTTGGTATCGGCTGTTCAGTGAGGCGTTCTCAATTGATAACGAATTAAGCTGCGTTTGTAGTTCATTCGTCGTCTTCTACAGCTGTTGATAGTTGGTGCCGAGTGATGCAAACTCATCGCGGACTTGCGTCATGCATGTGAACATGTGTTGAAATGCGGTGTCTATGGTGGGCGATAGTAGTAGTGAAGTGCTAAATGAGGATGCAGTGGGAGTAGATGCAGTGGGAATGGGAAATGGGGTTGGGACAGTGGATGCAGTGGTGATTGTGGAAAATTGTGACGTGCCTAAATATGAGGGTGTTGTGAGTGGAGTGGGTGGTGGTGAGGTGGATGGTGATATGTCCATGCCATTGGACGTGTTTAGTGTTGTGACTGTGAAAAGTGGTGTGATTGTGGGTGGTTGTGTAGGTGTGAATACGGGATTTACAAATGTAGAGTAGTTTACAGGGGGGATGGTTGGAGCAGCTTGGTGAAACGGGGAAATAGGGGTTATGGTGGGTTGGGGAGGTGAGACTGGTGAGAAGGTTAGTGGGGTTAGAAAGGGGAATGGGGTTCTTAGAGGTGGGGGAAACGCGGGGAAAGATGAAGGGGTGAAGGGGTTAACATGTAGGTACGAAGGATTGGGTGTGGGCATGGTGGTCTGAATGGGTAAGGCAAAGGTTGTGGCTATGTTGCCTTGTACAGGTATGGATGTGGGGGAAGCAGGTGGGTGTGCGGGGGATACGGGATGGGTTGGTGAAAGATGAGGTGAGAGAGGAGTAGAAGGGGTGGATGTTATTTCGAGGATAGTAGTGGTATGTACAATGGTAGTACGTGGTGGGGAATCTACAAGGATGGGTTCTGCGGTCAATGAACTTTCGGGGGCGAGGCGTGCCTCCCTGGCTTGTGCTGAAGACTGAGCTCCTGTTGGTACGCGAATATATTCTCCGGGTTTTGAAAGTAGTCGCACTCGGCGGGGGTCAAACTGTGGTAGTTGCTTCCTTTGTAAAAACCTGAGTGCTTCATGGGAGCCTACTGATTTGACTAATTCTCTGAACCCTCTGATGTATGCGTCTTCGAATCCTCCGGAGATGAGTTCCTGTTCAATTAATGCCTGGCTCTCCTCTTCAGTTAACTTTTTCCGTGCCCAGACTTTCTCCATGGTACGATATAATTTCTTTATGGCCAGCGTGTACGCTGCGGCTTCGAAAGTCTCATCTTCATATGTGCTGGTGTCGCCGTGTGTGTCGGTTTGTTGGCCTTGGCCTACTGTCTGTCCCTCTTGTGAGCCCTGGCTGGCTTCATCGTCGCCTTCCTCGTCGTCTGTTTCGGTTCTCTCTTCTTCAGAGCTCGACACAGCTTGTCCCTGTGGCAGATCTCGTGGTGTGGTAGGGTAGCTGGGGCGTTCATATTCCTGGGAGAACAGTTGTGCTTCTGAATACTGGAATTCGTTTGAGAATGCATCAGGCATCTCAAAATCAAATGTCGTGTTTATTGGGTCGGCCTCCATATGTGGTATCGGGAAAGAAAACGCTTCCGCACCAATAGTGGTGGGAGCTTCTGCTGTTGTGGTGGTGGGTTCTGTGGTGGCAGCTGCCTGAGGTGCGGCGGTACTAGTGGTGCCCTCCATAACCACTGGTCTGGACAACCTTATGCGAATGGGTTGTACTGTGGGAGCCGCTTCTGTCTGTGGTCGCTCTGGAGAGGGTTGTGGTGATGGCGACTCTGGCACTTGAAGGCAGGGGATGGTGCCTCTCATGCGCTTACCTGCCCGTGTTCGACTGGGCTTCCTGGCTTTCTTCGTCGTTCCTTTGAATGCCTTCAGTTCTTCTCCTATTAATGCATGCTCGATGGGCAAGTCATAAGCTAAGCACATATACACAATTCTAGTGAGTGCACAACATCCATTAAGCACCTTCTTGCGCTCCCATCTGTGCTGGGCCAAATACATTTGATCTATGATCCAGCTTGCCAGATCAACAGTTTGAGGTCCCGTGCATGCCAAATACAATCCGAACCAGATTCGTTTATGGGGCATGGTAAATCTGTCCTGAGCTGGGAATGCGAAATGTTGCATGCATATCCTTAGTGGCTTGGACAGCTCAGGTGTAATTGCCGAAATCTCCTCCCACTTCGTGACGTCCCCACGTTTCATCGGTTCTGGAATTAGTCTCTCTCGATCTGTGGGTGTGTGGGTGCCATGAATCTTGATGGCCGCTCTGATTAAATCCTTGGAGAGGTAAAATCTCTTGTAAGGTGGATCATCCACTAAAGAAGGCAATATGAAAGTTCCTGGGATGTCCTTATTCTCCGAGGCCAGCAATGTAGTGATTAAATAATAGCACCTGTAAAAGTCCGGTTTGGGCAGAGGATCACTGAAATACTCTGTGAAGCCTGCTCTGGCCCAAACGTGAGTTAAATCCTGGGTGCTTTGTAGGGCTTCGAACTCTCTGGAGAAAAACTGGTATTTTCCCCACGTGCGGTCATCAAATGTCAGAGAGGATTCAAATTTAAAGTCCGCGTCCGCAAGGGGTCCTGCAAGTCCCTGAAACCAATGAGAGTTCCTGTGTATCTTTTCGGTGTAACCCATGGGTGGGTTGTCGATAGGCATGGGCCCTGGAAACCCTTGGAATTCCGGCGGTGGGGCAGTCGGGTGGGACTCTGCTCGTAGCACGTTGAGGGGCACAGCCGCTACGCTGGGGCCTGCTCCTGATGTCCCTTCGTCGGTTTGCATGGTGACGGATGCGCTAATTAGAAAGATCTGCTACAAAAGATTAACACATTAGCATGGAAATTAATTATGATCCCATTAAAGTGAGACCGCAATCCCTTTCCATAACTGATGCGTAACCCGTGTAGCCAAGTGCTGTGATGTGATGGATGCAATGCTTCTTGCAGCACTAGTGCAGGTCTCTAGACACCTACATGTTTCAGACCATGCATACATTTCTTGATGAGATGAGATTATGAGTGGTGTGTGATGATGGTGGGTGAATTTATACAAGGTTTAAAGGTTAGTGATTTAGTACAAGGTTGTATGTTAGTCGGGGGGGTAGTTTTGTCAGACATGGGGTTAGGGGAAGACGGTTGGATGCGCTTCGGTATCCATTTCCTAAGAGTCCTTGAATGGGTGGTGGGTTTCTGCTGAGGGGCAGAAAGTGGTATCGGGTGTGGTAGTATCTAGGGATGGAAAGGTTTGTGAAAAGTATATATTACATGGCTTAAGGGTTGAGCTATGATACATGGTTTGGGTACCCAAATCTGTGTGGGTGTGGGTCTATGGGTAAGGTATTTCTTGGCGATCCAAATTTGTCGAATGCTCGGACCTGTAGAAGGAGGTCGAGGGGATGGTGGATACTGATTCCGTTTCTGCCTTGCCTTTTTCTTGTCGATCTCTGCTTGGTTAGAGTTCTTCGATGCTTTTTGTCCTTTTGGCACCCATATTTGTCTGGTGCCGCTTCCTTTGGGTGGCCTAAACTGCTTTCCTTGTTGTTTCCTCTGATACTGCCGTCGGTCTGGGTTCCTTCGTCGTGGTTGACTCTGTTGTTGTTGAGGTTGAGAGGTCGGATGGACACTCTGCTTTGGAAAAGAAGGGAGATCCAACACTTGCGTGACCTGCCCATTAGGAAGTGATGCGTTCTTTAACTTTAATCTAGGCCAGTCCGCAACAAGTTTGGAAGGATGAGCACCGCAGGGTGTCGTGATCATTTGTCTGCTGATGCAACCCACCTGACCTCTGATTGTGTCCATCTGCCCTTGCAGTTGGGTAACTGTCTCTTCTAGTTTGCAGGAAGTCCCAGGGAAGATCTTCTGTCGTCCTTCTGATTGACAATTGTCTATGACCAAGCCCGAGTGGGTTGGTGTAGACGTAGCGTGATTGAGCTGATCAGAGATCTTCCTGTCTTCCATCGCATGCGTCTCATAGGGTCTAGGGTCACAACCGTCAAGCGGAATGCCGTTAGGGAAGTCAAGCGGTATCACTCGCTTCTGCTCTAAGGTTCCAATCTGTAAGGAGCCTTGTCTAAGATTTAGGTCCACTGAGTGATCGTATAGCCAATCTTGGCCAAGGATTAGGGGTTCTATCAGGTCGTCATCATGGCACACTAGTAGCTTTGCTGTCATGGTCACATCCTTAATGAGGATAGGAAGGTCCACCTCACCCATGCAAGGGGTTTCCATGCCTCCTAGGCCTATGAGGTATGCCTCAATTGACCGCATTTCTATTCCTGAATCCTTATAGTGGGACCATCTAATCGCACTAGTTGCAGCACCTGAGTCAATTAAAGCCCTGAGTTCTTGGCAAGGGTTGCCGTGCTCTAGCCTAACTGTAATGAATGGTCTCCTGTCCACTATGCTAGGATGAGTGGTTGACTTTATTTGACACATGGCCATGGGATATCTGGGTGATGTTTCCAGATGGTTATAATGTTCTCTCCCTAGTCCTTGTCTTCTTAGCTTCATGCGCTTAATGCGTTCTATGGCTTCTGCCTGAGCTTCCGCTCGTATTCTATTTTCTTCCTCCTTACGCTTCTTTGCCAACGTGAGTCGTCTAAGCATTTCCTCAGTAAGAGGTTCTTGATATAACCTGACTCTACAGCCACTAATGTAATTAGGCATTATATCTCCTTCTAAGGTGGCTAACTGTACTGCTCCACTAGTCGAAAGTCTGTTAATGATCATAGGTCCATAACCTCGCTTTTCTAGCTTCCGTGCGTGCTGTTTCAACGTATATACTAGAACTAAATCTCCTTCTTTTAGGCCTTTATCTTTCACATGTGCATCAAAATATGCTTTCTGTGGCTTCTTTGCTGCGTATATTCCTGCTGCTGCCCTCAGCCTTGTTTCTCCTAATCGTTCCAAGTCCATTATTCTTGCTGATAATTCATGGCCGGTCCACTGATGTTCTTGTGCAACCTTAAGTGTCGGTATCAAGAAGTCCAAAGGAAGCACTGCATTCTGACCAAAAACCATCTGAAAGGGAGTTGCATTGAGTACGGTCTTGTAGGCCACTCGATATGCCCAAACAGCGTGGTGTAGCTGTTTGTCCCAATCTGAACGTTTATTGTTCACGAGTTTCGTCAGTACAGTACAAAGTATCTTGTTAGTGCTTTCAGCCTGACCATTGGCCTGAGGATGATATGGTGCAGATTTCTTGTGAATCACCATAAAATCCTGTAACAAATATTTGATGACTTGGTTTAGAAAGTGAGTGCCTCGATCGCTCACTAACTCTATAGGCAATCCATATCTTGTAAAGACATTTTCAAATAAGAATTTTGCAGTCATGTGAGCATCATTCTTTTTTGTGGCTTTTGCCTCTACCCATTTGGTTAAATAATCTGTGGCAACAATAATGTATTCCGCATGTGTACCTTTTGCAGGGGGGTTAATGGGTCCTACAAAGTCTATACCCCACTTAGAAAATGCACGTCCGCCCATCATGGGTTTCAATGGCATTTCATCTCTGCGAGTAGGAAACTGAGTTCTTTGGAACACATCACATCTCTTGACATAGGTATGAGCATCCATGTGAAGAGTGGGCCACCATAATCCTGCAAAGAGGATGGCTTTGATTACCCTATCGGGTCCAAAATGACCTCCTGCAACACCTTGGTGTGCAGTCTCTAGTATGCTAAGATAATCGCTTTCATGAACACATTTTCTTAGATATCCATCTCGTCCTCTTTTGTATAAATTATCGCCAATAAATGAATAGTCTTGAGCTTCCTGCTCTAGACTACGTTGTCGAGCTAAGGTGATGCCTTGAGGGAATGTGTTCGTCCTCAAGTAAGTTACTAAAGGTTCACTCCAGTCTGGTGTGAGAGACACGTGATATAGTGTAGCATGTTCTACTGGTGGTCTTTCACAACACATGTTGCATTCCTTACACAACTTGTGGACATCTGCTTCCATCGTAGGCCAGTATACTCCTAATCTATGCAGAGTCTGTAATGTTCGATGTTTTGAATGGTGTTGCTTTAGTGCACCTATGTGTGCTAATCGCAACCAATTCGCATGTTCTGATTCATCTACACAACAGGCAAGAATCTTTTGATTATCCTGTTTATATATGCTTCCTGCCATTATTTGATATCTCTGAGACTTGGTAATCTCTCCTTCTTTGATCTTTATTCTAGGATTCTTGGGTCCGTATGTTAGAATAGGGACTATAGGCTTAGCCCATTCTGGTGCTATCTCAAGGTTAAATAAGTATGCATCTGGTAGATCATCCGCTACTCCTTGAGGAGCTTCTCCTGTGGTTAATCTTGAGAGGTGGTCAGCTCTAAGATGTGTCTTTCCTTTCCTGACTACCACTTCAAAATCATACTCCATGAGTAATAGAAACCAACGTATTAATCGTCCTGTGTTACATGGTTTGTTGACTAAATATAATAGGGCTTGATGATCTGTAAAGAACTTGAATTTGTTGGCCAACAAGTAGTGCCTAAACTTCTTTACAGCATAGATCATCCCTAGTCCTTCTCGTTCCGTCGTGGTGTAATTTCTTTCTGCTGCGTTCAGTTGTCTGCTAGCGTAGGCTATGGGGAGATCGATGTTACCTTCATTCGTGGGTTGTGCTAACACACATCCTATGGCGTAATTGGATGCATCCACATGTACATGGAATGGCTTACTCCAATCTGGGGTAGTCAATATAGGTGCTGAGCACAAGCGTCGTTTAAGTTCATTGAATGAATTTTCACATTCATCTGTCCACTCAAAATTGGTCAAAAGAGAGTACAGAGGCTTGGCTATGATTGCATACATGTGTATGAATCTCCTATAATAACCGCAATGGCCCATAAATGCCTGTACCTCTTTCACATTAGTTGGTCTAGGTAATTCTGCAATTACCTTCACCTTTTCCTCATCCGTAGAGATTCCATTTTTTGACACAATGTGTCCTAGAATTTTGCCTTGTCTGACCATGAAAACGCATTTTTCTGGGTTCAAACAAACCTGATATTCTCGACATTTATCAAATATTTGTCTTAACTCCGGAATATGTGTCTGTCTTACATTTGAATGAGCACATAAGTCATCGACGTAAACTTCCAAGCTCTTGCGTAAGAATTCCTTAAAAACATGACACATGAGTCGCTGGAAAGTGGCGGGTGCATTTGTTAAGCCAAATGGCATCACACGAAATGCAAATATGCCCCATTCAGTGGCAAAAGCCGTCTTGTGTTGATCTTCTGGAGCAATGGCTACTTGATTATAGCCTGAGAATCCATCAAGAAAGCTGTAAACTTCCTTGCCCGCAACTCTCTCCAATAGGTGTTCTGTGATAGGAAGAGGATAACTATCTCTAATCGTGGCGGCATTAACTTTTTTAAGGTTAATACACACACGCAATTTTCCATTCTTCTTGGGCACAACCACAATGGGGGATACCCATTCGGTATGCTCAATTTCGTAAATGAATCCTGCTTCTATCAATCGATCTATCTCCTCTTTAATCTTCGCAGTGTAGTTATCATTATACGTGTAAGGTTTCTGTTTTGTCGGTTTTGCATCTGGAGTCATAGGGATTCTATGAGAACATATATCTGGATCTACTCCTTTCAAATCTTTATAACTCCAAGCGAAAACATCTCTATATTCGCGCAATAGGGCAACTAACTCTTCTTCTTCTTCAGTCGTCAAATCATGCCCTATATATGTGCATTTTTCTTCTTCTCCTTCTATGGCAACTATTACTTTCTTGGTTTTCTCTCGGTTATCACATACTTGTCCATCATTCGCCTTTCTATTGGGCATTCGTACCATGATTCTTCTATCTTCGATTTCATATTTCTTGAAGTTCTCGGGTACTTCGAATAAAGATTCTTCTTTTTCTGTCATGGCTTCTTTCTTCTTTCTTTTCTTGCCTTCACTCTTATTCGTTACTTCTGTGGCTAACCTCACCTCGTTCGTAATTTCCTCGTGTCTCTGAGTGTGAGTCTCTACTTCGTAGAAATATTCTTCCTCTGATGCAAAGGGTGGGTCCATGATAATTGATTCTAAATCGAAATCGCTTGCATCCTCAAATGCATCAGTGTCTGGTTCACACTCTTCTAAAATTGCATCGCCCATGATTGGCTCTATCGTGAAAACTGAAATGTCATAGCCATCCTCGTCACAGTGGGGTGTCCATTGTTCTTCATTGATGGCTACATCCATGGTTGCTAGGATTTCCGCCCAACCATGGGGTTCAAACTCCTCGTCTGGGAATACTACAGTTGCATAGGCTGGATCTTGAAGGGTTCGTGGATGTTGTTCCGCACCTAAGGTCCTGGCTTCTAACCGCTCTTCCTCTTGTTTGGCTACTTTACACATCCATAAATGGGTATCTTCATGCAACCAAGAAGGATCTGATTCTAATGAGTGCACGGATTCCGTCTCTACTGGTGTCTTATGGATGGTATTCCATTGTATTGGGGGTACATCTCTATGTGAATAGTCTTTAAGATTGACTTTGGTAGTCACTCCTAAATGTTGCAAGTACAAAGAATTAGTTCCCCAATCTTGTACAATTTGCAACTGACGCATGAATGGTCGTCCCAATATCATCTCATACGCATGATTTTTAGCAAAGTCACAAATGGCGAAAGTATGCTCAAATTCTACACCACAAGTGGTGAGGGATATGCCTTCTAGTAAGCCTAATGGTTTTTCTATGTGTCCATCAGCCATTTGTAGCTTCATCCTGGTGGGTCTGAGGGCTGGCTTACCCCAACGTTTCCATAAAGCGGTGGTAGCGATGGCTACTCCGGCTCCTGAATCTAAGATGGCTTTCGTGGTGTAGCCCTGATGGGTTATTGGAAGATATGTGTTACCTTCCTCCCCTTCGCTTACATCTCCAATCTTTTCCACAGGTATCTCTGGTACCTTCTTATGGGATCCTATTTGAGAGGGTGTGGTGGCTAGCTCCGGGAATTGATTTGCTACGTGCTTCCACAATTCTGGTTTTACCTTTAACAATTCCTCTAGAGTGAGATTACACTGTACTTTCGTGTTCTTGATCACTTCCGTGTTCCTAGGGATCACTGATTCTCCATTCCTCACTATTATCGTGGGTGCTCTCATACTAATAGACTTAGCTTCCCAAGGTCCCGTGAACTGAGGTAATTCTTGTAAAGAATTAGATTCAAATCCTGTGGGTTCACTCAGTCGTTCCACCTCTACATCGTCATATATAGAGGGGATGTCTTGGGGAAATTGTTCCTGCAAGTCGTCTATTTCTTGGATAGGAGGATGAGTTCCTTGTTCCTTTCTCCATTTCTCTTCTTGTATTTCTCTTAAAAATTCATGTGAGTACCTATGTATGGAAGACAAATTGTCTTGACTTTCTGTATTGGGTACTTGAGACAGGGATGGTGCAATCCTTTCCTGTGTCTCTGGGACAATAGGGTTCCTAGACTGATCCTTTTTCTCTTTGCTTTCAATCAAATATTCTAGCCTCTCCATTAGTCCTTGAAAGTGTA
The DNA here is from genome assembly GCA_020310875.1 of Ceratopteris richardii. NCBI lineage: Eukaryota > Viridiplantae > Streptophyta > Polypodiopsida > Polypodiales > Pteridaceae > Ceratopteris > Ceratopteris richardii. The sequence continues at coordinate 93,895 of MU260653.1, forward strand.
GTTCCGGTTTTGCCATGTTATTCCAATTAAGATATCTAGAGGCTTCAAACAGAGCTTGTGCTAATTCTACCATTTTCATGCAAAGTTTAGTTCTCTCAATTTCTAGATCAGCTCGAGGGTAGTTTTTACTCATTTCCGTGACTTGAGGTCCCTCTTTTATTCTAGCCTGATATGCACGAAACATCATGTCTAGATCTTCCGGTATGGGTTCCGCTAAAACCGATCCTGATTTTTGAGCTGGGATTTCTTGGTTTAATTCTTGTGAAGTCAATTCTTGGATTTTGGCTCTAGATTCTCTTAGACTTCCTTCCAACTCACTTATCTTTTTACTCCATTTTCTCTTGATTCTTTCCCTAGAATCTTTCCAAGATTTTGTCTTTTTACTACTCGATTCTGCAACTTCACTAGTTCCGGCTACTTTCTCTTGATTAAGCTGTTGGTTTTGTAAGAGCGCCTGGGCTCTGGTTATAGCTTGGATAGGCACGTATGTAGGGTTGGATCCATCTGCGTTGTTTACAATACCTATCACGTTGATCGGTGTCACATTTGAAGTGTTAACTGGGTTCTTAGGACAATCTTTGATTATGTGCTCTTTGCCACAATCGGCACAAAAGCCTTGTATGTTATAGTATTGTGATTGCCTTGCTATTGGGGGATGTGGACAATCCTTAATGAAATGATCTCCTTGGCACCTAAAGCATGGTCCTCTAGGGCCCTGTGGTCTCTGTTGTCTCAGTTGGGGCCGTGGGTTTGGGTTTGCGTACATCACATTAGTATAATCTGGCTCCCAACTAGGTTCCATTGGTGGACTATCATAATGATATGTCTCCACATGCTCTGGTGACTCCGTGTAATAAGCGGGTGGACTAGTTACATGAGTAGAGTCAAAACTGTTTGAGTTCGGGTCACTTTCGGTGATCAAGGGTGAAGAAGGCACTAAGGCCCTACTTAGGTTCTCTTCTGTAGCAGCGTATTTGACTGAGATGACATTCGCTGGTGGGGGTGGCTGCTGAGCTAAGACGGGTTGAGGTCTCTGTTGAGCCTGGTATGGGTAGTTCTGAGGAGGCCTATAGTAATAAGGCTGAGCATTGTATTGGCCTTGATACCTACCTGGCTGCTGGTATGCTTGCGGGTAGTTCTGTCTCACAGTTTGTTTGTTGTATGGGCAGTCCTGAGCCGTATGATTCGTATATCTTCTCTCAATTGTGCAATATTGGCCACTAGGGTTGGCTTGAGGTTGAGGTGCATTGGGGCACACGTTTGCCAAATGATTTCCACCACAAGTGTAACAACGTACATTCGTTGGTAGCTTGGGCACCTGTTTACTGGAAACTCCTAGTTTTTGGGCCACTTTTTCTGCTAGGTCCTCTATCGAGCTAGACAATTTTGTGGATGCTAGCGAAGAACAATCCGAGTCCTTATAGACCTTTGAGAGTTCTAATTCATCTCCTAGGTTGTCCTCAATGTCTATACATATTCTTATACACTCTTCTAGCGTTCTGGGTTCTTTTAGGTACACATAGGAGCGTAGTTTAGCGCTCAACAAGCCATCTAGGAACAGTGATACTTGTTTAGCTTGTGAGGGTAGCTCTTGCATTGGGCATCGTTCAACATATTGTCTGAATCTACGACCTGCCAGTCTTACCGTTTCTTGAGGGGTCTGTTTAAAGCTATGAATCAACGAAGACGTGTCATGTCTAACCCCACTCTTAGAGAATTCAGTGATGAATGACTCTAAAAAGTGATGGATGTCTCTAAATTGCCTTTGTTGCAAAGGTTGGAACCAAGTTAAAGCGGTATTCTTTAACGTTAGTCCAAATGCATTGTACTGCGTGAACATGTCCTCGACTTGTTCTGCTCTCAGTACTTGCTTAAATTCTGCGACATGGTCATAGGGATCTCCTGTCCCATCAAAATAATTTTTCATTGATTTTACCAACTGTGTGGGTCTCAATACTCTTGCGTGTTCACGTGGTCTAGGTAGAGGAAAATCATCTCTACCACCTGGTATTCCATGTTCTCTTTGTCTATCCGTCCTGTTAGTGTTCGTGGTTGTTCTATCTCTCCCTATGGGGTGATTGAAGCTTACTTCCGGTCTCTCGTGATTTCCTTCTCTTTGATTTCCATGGGCTGAGGATGTTCCTGCCCCTTGTTGATTTGCATTCATGTTTGTTCTGGATGGAGGGAATATCAATTCACCTCTCCATGTGTATGTGTTTCTAGCGCGCTCAGGCACCATGAAGACTCTTTCTGAAGTCTCATCCAGGTATACAACCTTTCCAGGTGTATCTGGGTCCTTGAATTCATAGATTGTAATGATGCCTATCTCACCAGGGTGTTCCTTTCTGTACCTCCAAAAGGCTTCATCTGTCTCTTTGTTTACGAACAACTCGGTGCTCCTGTTATCTTGAGGGATCCATTCTGGGATGAGTACTCTTGTTAATACGGATTTCCCTCTCGGTGTTCTAGGTTCTTCTAACGGTTCTTTTCCTTGAAATTTTGTTTCCGTCTCTAATTGAATTGTGCCAAACTCATTAGTATCGTTTGGCTGTGTACTTAGAATGTACATGGTTCCTTCTTTGTCTATGTAAGCGTCTCTCTCAAATTTCACCACTGGTCTTTCCAATCCAATGGGTTGATCAGGGTTGTGCAGTTGCACCACTTGCCTTTGCAAACCATCCTCATAGATACGAGCACCTAATCGGTTGGTTCGGAGAAACTCTAATTGCGTTCTATAGGGTCCTTCAGGTTTTTCTAAGTATGCTACATGAGACCCTCCTTCCGGTCTGTCTGCGCTAAATGCCATTTCTGATTCGCTAGTCTCTGAGCTCAACTCGTAGGGATAACTACTATTCAATTGCTGAGCCCAAGATCGAGCTGTGGTTCTTACACTAGCCTCTGATGATCTAAGGCTTCTTCTGTCCGACTTACCTATATGTTTGCCCGATCTAAGGTTCATTAATTTTCTTCCTTGCTCACTCAATTACACACTTAGATCGTCAATGGTCCTTTGTTATTATTCTCTTGATTCTTTTTAATTTTCTCTGGATTCTTGTCTTAATTTATGCGTCAGGAATTCGACTTTCGTTATGATTTTAAGTTTTCGTTCCGTCAGACTTATATTCTTTTCTTTAGGTTTTCGTCACACACACCTTTACTTTTAGTCTTAAACTTGATAGAATTAGGTATCTTGAACTTGAGGCGTTCCTATCGTCTTAAATCCACAATGCTACCGTTTATCCTAAGCTAAGAATTGACTGAGGGGGTTGAGTAATCTTCCAACCTCGAGTCGGCTTTTCTGGTTGCTCTGATGCCCTGTTGCCCAAGAAGCCGTGCTTCCCAAGCTCTGCTGTCTCCACTGCCTTGCTTGCTTGCCTTGGATTGCCCTTGCTAGACCTGGAAAATTCCAATGTTAGACCAATTCACAAGATGATTAAACACTTGAGCACATACATCTTTTAAATCCCTTCCCTTTTTGCCCAAATTTCCAATGTGTGCCCCCTGGCTTTCTAGTCCCAAACTAGGTGAACCTCAAAATAGCTTATCCAAAAATAGATGTATTCTTTATGAAAAAAACAGTTGAGGTCACGTAGTACTCGTCACGAGCTTTCTAACGAGCTATTAAGCTCAAAAAACAGACTTCGGATGAAAAAGTTATGAGCATTCAGGCCCTGGGGGGTAAAAACAGACAATCCAGTTTTCCTTTAAATATGAGCTAAGGGGTCTCCTATGAGTCTAATGGTCCAAAATTTCTCTCTCATCATTCAATTGTAATTTCCTTCAGAAATGACAGAAATTTTGCGCCCAAAGTTTCTGAGCTTTCTCCTTCTGTGTTAGATCTTTTGTGAAATGCTTTTGTACAAGTCTAAGTCTATAGGTGATAGACTTCTGTATAAGTTTTCAGCTTCTAATTGTAATCAGGCTGAGAGAATTGAGTGTAGGAACATTTACATGTGTTAATGAAAGAAGAGAAACTGCAGAAGGTGCATTTTTGATGGTCAATGATTTGATCATTTCTCACTCCACAGTTTAAAGTTTTGAGCAAGCAAGCACTCAATCTTTAAGTTGGAAGGTAAGCTACTTGTAACTAAAAGCATTTGCTTAAATGGGTTCTATTCTTGAAGAACCATGTCTTAGAAGTTATAGGTGTCTAAATCGACTTCTCAGAAGCACAGTTTTAGACATAGGTGACTTGTCAAGTTGATTTCTCAAGTTATACTCAATCTTTTGGAGTGATTTGACTTGGAGGAGGTGCGCAATCTTTAGGCAACACCTCGTTCAAAGTTTTATAAAAAACTTTACACATTTGATAAGTCAATGTGAGAGATATGTGCAGCAGACTTTCTGTGTAGTCATCTTCTTCACAGAATTTTTAAACTTTTGATAATTGATCATTGATCCTCTAAGTTGATGAATTTTTTGACTTAATCTTGATATAGAGGTGCTCTAATTTCAAGAGTAGGTTGTTCTTTTGGAGATTAACATTCTCCATGAGTGGTATTAGAGCAGGAAACATCAAAATTGAGAAAAGGAGGATCCCGACTGCTGCAGTTGCAAAGAATTCAACATCTGAAGGATTAAAAGATGAAAGCTTGAAGGCAAAGCTTGAGGAGGAGATCATACGACATCAAGAAAGATAGAAGGAGTATTATTCAAACTAAAGGTACATCTATTACTCATAAAGTTTGAAGAATTCAATACACAAGTGAAGAAAAGATGGGAGATTCTCTTCAAATAGAGAAATTGGATAGAGAAAACTATCCTGCATGGTCAATGAGGATGGAAGCTCATCTTATGAGCAAAGACTTGATAGCATACATTACAGGAGAAGAAGAAAAGCCACAATTCAGAGATCCTAGTGTTCCAACTAGGGAGGAATTATCAGATTTGAAGAATTGGATGAAGAGAGATGCTCAAGCTAGGAGCATTATCTATATGGCAGTTAATGACTACTTGCTACCTCACATTAGAGGTCTTGAAAGTGCAAGTGATATATGGAATGCTTTGGAGGAGCATTTCCAAAAGACCACAAAGTCAAGGAAGGCATCTCTCTAGGTAGAATTTACTACTTTCAAGAAGAAGGCCTCTCAATCCATTTCAGATTATGTAACAAGGATGAAAGACATTGCAGATGCATTAGGAGCTGTTGATGAAGACATTGCGGATGATAAATTGGTAAGGCAAATACTCACAGGTTTGAGAGGTGATGACAAATGGAAGCCATTCATTTTGTCTACAGAATTATCACTTGATCATTTCACTCCTGATTTAAATCAGTTGCTAGGTCATATGCTAACATTTGAGCAGGATGTTAAAGGAGAAGGTGACAAGAGTACAGGTCATGCAATGTACTCAAAGGATAAGAAGAAAAATAGCAAATGGAAACCACAAGCAAATGAAGATGAAGGCACAACTAGTCAAGCCAACTTCCTAAGAGGAAGAGGAGGTGGCAAAGGTAGAGGAAGAGGTAGGAATATCAAAGATGGAGTCAAAGCTTGCTGGATTTGTGGTAAGACAAATCATTTAGCTAATGATTGTTGGCATAACAATAAGAGTAGTGGTGGATATAATCAGAATTTTAATTCAAGAGGAAGAGGTGGCAGAAATCAAAGAGGTAATTTCAGAGGTAGAGGTAGTAGGGGTTACTTTGGAAGAAATGCAGGTAGAGGATTCCAAAGTCCACATTACAACAATACCTACTACAATTATGCTTCAGATCAGAAGGAGGATTCAACATTGATAATGAATGCAACTTGTGAAAGGCAAAGTGAAGACCAAAGAGTCTTCTACATTGACTCAGGGTGTAGCAATCACTTGAGTGGTAATATAGCATTGATGATTGATTTAGAAAATAAGGTATCTAATCATGTTGTTCAAACAGGTGACAATACAAAGCATAATGTGAATTCAATTGGATCAGTGAAGGCTAAGGATGGTAGCACCTTATTGAGTAAGGTCTTGTATGTTCCTACAATTCCTAAGAATCTGATAAGTGTAGGACAAATTGTTGAAAAAGGTTATGAAGTGAGATTCACTAATGAAGGAGTGTTTGTGGAAGACCCTAGTAATGGGTATAAATAGATTGTTTCAGGGAAGAAAGAAGGAAGATTGTTCACATTGAAGATTCAAGGCAATGTTGGTCATGCCTTGTTCACATATGGAGGACATAAGATCTCTGAGTTAGATCTTTGGCACAAGAGGCTTGGACATTTCAATGAAAGAGGTATCAAAGACATGATTAACAATGGTTCAGTGCTTTGATTGCCTAATGTTGCAGGTCAACATATGACATACAGATGTGAGGCATGTCAATTAGGTAAGGCTCATAAGCAATCCTATTCCAAGCATGGTTTTATGTATTCACAGAAGCTTGAGTTGGTACACACAGATGTGTGGGGACCATCAAAGGATTTCAGTATAAATGGATCAAGGTATTATGTGGTTTATGTTGATGATGCTACTAGATGGATCACTATTTATGTGATCAAAGATAAGTCAGAAGTGTTTAATACATTTAAACACTATCATGCATATGCAGAGAGAATTACAGGTCATAAGTTGAAGAATCTAAGGTGAGATGGAGGGGGAGAATATTTCTCTAATGAATTTAGTGATTACTTGTGGAATGCAGGTATAAAAAGGGAAATCACTTGCAGGTACTCCCCTCAACAAAATGGTGTAGCAGAAAGAAGGAATAGAACTCTTGCTGAGTTTGCAAGATCAATGATGAAGGAGACAAATTGCCCAAATTATTTGTGTGCTGAGGCTGTAAATACAGCTACTTATTTGGTCAATAGGTTACCATGTAAAGCCTTGCAGGGTATGACACCTTATGAAGCTTGGTGGGGTAAGAGACCTACCTTGGATCATTGCAAAGTATTTGGGTGTTTGGCATATGCATATGTGCCATCACAATTAAGGCACAAATTGGAACCTAAAGCTGAAAAGTATGTGTTCATTGGTTATGATGACAAGCAGATGGGTTATAGGTTGTGGAGTCCATCCACAAAGCAATTCATTGTGTCTAAGGATGTTACATTTGATGAGCAAGGTACTTGGTATGTAGGTACAATCAATATTAATACAGGTGATGAAGAAGTAGTGAGCCAAAAGAAAGGTAAATCAAAGATTCAAATACTTGATGAAGAAGAGAATAATGAAGTGCAGGTTGAAGTTGAAGAAATGCCAAGATTTGATTCTGAGTGTGAAGAACCAGAAACTTCAAGGAGTGGAGAACTCAGAAGGTCATCAAGACACAAGTGGCAACCTATAAGGTATAGCTATGATACTTCTTTTTTGGCTACCAAAGATTATGCTTATATGATAAAAGCAGATGAAGATCCTTCTACATATGAAGAGGCAAAAGGTAAGGAAAATTGGGAGAAATCTATGCAGGAAGAATATGATGCATTAATGGAGAATCAGACATGGGATTTGGTTCCTAAACCAAATAGTCATAAGATTATTGGATGCAAGTGGGTCTACAAGACTAAGAGGTTTGCAGATGGAAGTGTGTCTAGGTACAAAGCTAGACTTGTTGTCAAAGGGTTTGCTCAAACATATGGTATTGATTATGATGAGACCTATAGTCCTGTGGCAAAGATGACAACTATCAGAACACTCATAGCTATTGCTGCATGTAAAGGTTGGAAATTATGTCAACTAGATGTGAAGAATGCTTTCTTGAATGGTTATAATTCAGATGATGTTTCCATGGAGCAACCTCAAGGATTCAGAGATAAAAGGTATCCAGATCATGTGTGTAAGCTCAAGAGAACTTTGTATGGCTTGAAGTAGGCCCCAAGGGCATGGAACTATAGACTTGTAAAGTTCTTGAAAGAGCTTGGATTTCAAGTATCTAAAGCAGATAGTAGCTCGCTTGTCAAAGCAAGTGATGATGGGTTCATATACATGTGCATATATGTTGATGATATAATTCTTACACGTACAGATGAGAAAGGCATACAAAGCCTAAAGAAGCAAATGGAGAAGGAGTTTAAAATCAGTGATTTGGGAGATTTGTCATACTTCTTGGGCATGGAGATTTCATACACTCAACATGGAGTGTATGTGACTCAAGAAAGGTATTTGAAGAACTTGTTAATCAAGTTTAAAATGAATGATTGCAGGGTGGCACCTACTCCAATGGAGGTGAATCACAAATTGAGCAGATATGGTGGAGAAGAATTCAAGGATATGAAACAATATCAAAGTTTGGTTGGTAGTCTTATTTATGCTACATTAACTAGACCTGACTTGTCATATGTAGTAGGGGTATTATCTCAATTCATGCATTGCCCAAGGAAAGAACACTGGATTGCAGGACAAAGAGTGTTGAGGTATATTAAGGGTACACTCAAAGAAGGTTTGTATTATGGTTTTACATCAGATACAAATATCAAAATATATAGTGATGCAGATTGGGCAGGCAATCCTGATGATAGAAGGTCAACCTATGGATATATGTGTTATGTGGGAGATAAGTTAATCTCTTGGTGTTCAAAGAAGCAACACACAGTTGCTTTATCATCTACAGAAGCTGAGTACAAAGGCATGGTTGAAGCTGCAAAGGAAATAATATGGCTTAAGACTCTGATGAAGAGTTTTGACATTTTTCAGAGTACACCTATCATATATGGTGATAACATGAGTTCATTGTATCTAGCTGCTAACCCTGTTTTCCATGCCAAGACTAAACACATTGAGATTCAGTATCACTTTCTAAGAGAGAAGGTGGCGGATAAAGAGATTGAAGTTATACATACTTCAAGAAAAGATCAGATAGCTGATATGCTTACTAAAAGCTTAGATGGACCAAAGCTACAGAAGTTCAAAGACATGGCAGGCATAAAGAAGATAAGAGAAACCTCAATTGATGATTGAGGGGGAGCTGTTGGTGCAGACCAATCAACAATTGAAGTTTTGGAAGACAAAGAATGGAGACAAGATCAATTATTGAAGCATAGAAGATGGTTACATTCAGAGGTTGGAAGAAATGTACACATATGTACATTAGTTCAGATATAGGTCACTTATATTTTTGATTAGTCATAAGCTTGTACATATTTGCCTATAAATACTATGGAAAATGTCGGGGCAAGTATGAGAGAGTATGAGAATAGAGAAATGAGGAGTTGTAAGAGTCATTAGATACATTAGAAATTGGTTGAGTTCTCTCTCATCATTCAATTGTAATTTCCTTCATAAATGACAGAAATTTTGCGCCCGAAGTTTCTGAGTTTTCTCCTTCTGTGTTAGATCTTTTGTGAAATGCTTTTGTACAAGTCTAAGTATATAGGTGATAGACTTCTGTATAAGTTTTCAGCTTCTAATTGTAATCAGGCTGAGAGAATTGAGTGTAGGAAGATTTACATGTGTTAATGAAAGAAGAGAAACTGCAGAAGGCGCATTTTTGATGGTCTATGATTTGATCATTTCTCACTCCACAGTTTAAAGTTTTGAGCAAGCAAGCACTCAATCTTTAAGTTGGAAGGTAAGCTACTTGTGACTAAAATCATTTGCTTAAACGGGTTCTATTCTTGAAGAACCATGTCTTAGAAGTTATAGGTGTCTAAATCGACTTCTCAGAAGCACAGTTTTAGACATAGGTGACTTGTCAAGTTGATTTCTCAAGTTATACTCAATCTTTTGGAGTGATTTGACTTGGAGGAGGTGCACAATCTTTAGGCGAAACCTTGTGCAAAGTTTTATCAAAAACTTTACACATTTGATAAGTTAATGTGAGAGATATGTGCAACATACTTTCTGTGTAGTCATCTTCTTCACAGAATTTTTAAACTTTTGATAATTGATCATTGATCCTCTAAGTTGATGAAGGTTTTACTTACTCTTGATATAGAGGTGCTCTAATTTCAAGAGTAGGTTGTTCTTTTGGAGATTAACATTCTCCATCAAAAGTATCATCATGCTTTCATTACAATGCTAATATGATCTCCTTTTCTAGCAGTTTCAAAGAAAAAAAAATACTACTAACATCATGGTTGACACAGTAGGCACTAGTTCACAAGCATGCACAAATCAATCAATAGTCAAAATGGAAAGTTTACCTATTGAAGTGCCACCAATCAAGTTGTTGATAGAACGACACTGTCTACATCAAATACCGATCCAAGATCCTCCAACAGGATTGATAGAAAGAGTTTCTGCAAACTCCCATTGGTTCAATGGCATGCCAAGGCCGTTGGCAGAAGTGACATACATATGGGAGTCCAAGTGCCAGTATGGCAATGTGTGGGGTTGTTTTCAAATATTTTCAAGAGAGTTCGAGACTCTCCCAAATACACTCAAACTACAAACAATCTAGCAATGTGCAGGGTTGGCTGACTACTTCGAGGCACCCTTACCCAAACCTGGTTTTCTACATTGCTACTATTTGGTATCTACATTATAGATGAGTGACATAACAGACCAACTCAAAACATTTGTCATTGATCTTGATCATGCAACAATGAATTAAAAAAGTTCCAGCTAACCTTGGAATTGGTAAGGGATGCACTTAACATGCACAACACGCATGTACCCTCAAAGAAAGATGCTTTGATACTTGACAACATCAAGAATAGGAAGTTGTTGAAGTTAAAGGATATGGTGGTGCTTACACCTAACATTTCCATCCCTCTTCAACTATGCATGCAACACTGTTAAACGTGCAACTAACTGTCAAAAGAGCGTTTAAACATCTACTTGGGTTATTGGGAGTGGAAGGGGTCTGTTAGAAAGAGGCCCTATTCTTGATTTTCCCAAACTAACCACTTCACACACAACAAGATACTAATGCTCAAGAACTCTATCAAGAATCTGTTACACTTACAATCTTTCAATACACAATCAAACTCTTCCAAAGTTTACCGAACACATACTAGTCAATACTCTCCTCAGCTTTCAGCGCAAGAACTAGTCAGTACCGTAATGTAGAGTTACTTGATTAACTCAAAAACTGTCCGAACACAAACTACTGTAAGAATAGAGACAATAACAGTGACTTAATCTTTACCGAACAGGTGTAGATAATCAACCAGAACCGAAAGACACAGAAAGACTCCAAATTATCAAACACACAGTACTGAATGTAGATTCCTACACCGATTAAGACTGACTCAGTAATCAGCGTACCATATCAGAACTAACGTAACACAACTCGCAGTCATAACCTTTACGGGACAAAGATTCCGTACTCAGCTTAAGACGAACCTTACTGTAACTTAATCTTTACTGTACAATACCGGATCTTCAACACAGAAGACAACCACAATACAACTCAGAGTTCCCAAACACACTACAGTTACTACACGGACTTCACCGACTAGACCGAGATCCACCAACCGAACAGGTATTGATAACAACAAGACAAAGAGGATAACAAGGTACTCAAAATGACGCAAACACACACCACAGTAACGCGCAGATCAATCACCGAGACAGACAGTCTGGTGATCCAAACGATCATCACCGAGCGCCTCTTTTTCATTCATTTATATAAAGACACAAACATCTTTGTAACAACCTTTCGTACGTGCGGACTAGAAAAAGATTCAGTTTTTTTACAACTGCCAATCTGGCGGCCGACTAACACTAGCACGCATGGTGGACTCAAACCCGCAGGTTTACAAAAATTAGGGTTCATCTACAATGCCTTCTAAATACATCGATCGGGCTAATCTAAAAGTTTGGGTGATTTTCTTCTTTAAGGCTTCTAACATCTGTTTCAAAATATCTGGTTCTACTAATTGGGCATCTGTTCGTACAGAACTTAATGAAATGACTTCGGTCATCAAAACTTCTGCCTGCGCCTACAGAAAAGCTTCTTGTAGATAAAAATCATTTGATAATGCCGCATCCCTGGACACTTTCATTTTTGCAACTTGCTTTTCGATTCTGGCTATTCTATCTTTCTGAGCATCGAGATGGTTCTCCCTTCTTTCTATCTCTTGGTTTTGAAATTGGATTGTCCTTGAGTAGGCATTCCTTTCTCTTCGAAGATCTGTTATTACCTTTTGTAGTTGAGCTTTCACGGTCAATCTTTGTTTGAGAATACTGTTTACTTCAAATAAATCTGTCTTGCATCTCTGGAGTTTGTCAGCAATTTTCATAGCCAGATCATGTTGCTCTTGGCCTCGTTGTACCACTTCATCTAGCTTCTGTCTTGTTTCTTCTAACAGATTCCCTAAAGCTACTCATGCATCTTCTTTGTCTTGGACTATCTGCTTCAAGTTGACTAACTCTGCATCTACAACACTTAGTAATTCATTCTTCTCCTAAACTGCTTCTAGAGCCGCATCTCTTTGATTGATAATTATTTCCTGTTCTACCAGTCTGGCCTGCAACTCCTGAATTTGTCCGATTAACGCATGATTTTCTGCCTTGACTGCCTGTAATTCTTCCTAGAGAGGAGTGATGTCTACCTCCAGCACATCAACTTTGTGTTGAAATTCATCTCGGATAGTATCTTTCACTTGCTTCATATGTGCAGGTAGTTGTTGTGATAAGTGGATCAGCATTTGACCCATGGATGCTAACTCAGAAAATAGGGGAATTGAAGGAATTGTAGGATGAGAATGGGGTTGAGATGAAGAAGCGGTGAGGAGCTGCTGGGAATTCGGTGGAGAGTAATTTGGTGATGAGGATGAAGAAGCAGTGGATCCGTCGGGGACAATGGGTGGAGTAGGAAGAAGAGGGTTGAGTGGAGGTTCAGGTGGGGGAGTGGGTAGAACAGAGTTAGTTTCGGTTACCTTTTCGGTGGGTTGTTGTGTAGTGTCAACATGGTCGGCAGCTGTAGACTCGACTGCTTTAAGCAGTTCTTTGAAAACTTCCTTAATGATAGTTTGCTCCTCTTTTGACTTGTCCTGTTCGTTTTGTTGTTGAGATTTGATTTTACAAGAACTGGCTGTCGAATCAGCAGTGCTATCTTGTTCTTGTTGCTACTTGGGAGATGACTATACGGAGTCATTATTCATTGATGTTGTTGTATCGTGAAAAGTTTCTTCTTCCTGTCCTTCGTCTTCTTTGTCATCTGCTTTATTCCCTGCGGCTGAACCCCGTACGTCACTATCGGATGAACTTATCCTAATTCTTTTCTGGCGAAGGAGGTGGAAAATCTCTTCATCCTCCTCTTCATCGTCCTCTAATATTTGTGCAGATTCCTCATGGCGCAGAATAGGTCCTCGGGGTTTTGGTTGCGCTTCTTGGATGGTCGGAAATAAGAAACTGACAATGTGTGGTAGCCTCCATCTTGGCATATCTCCCTTATTGACCTGCTTGATGATTGAAACACATTCTTTGTGAATGAGACAGAAGAAATACGAAGCAAAGTTGACAGGTTCTTGAGTAGCTAGGTCGATCGCGGAGTAAAATGGTATAGATATTCCATATGTGCGCTTCTGGAGATTCAGAATGGCAACTAGAAATTGGATTGCTGATCTCTTCGGTTCGGGGCGACAGAGGATTGCATATTCATTGGAGGAGTATCTAGGGAATCGCTAGATCATGGTAGCTATTAGTAAATTCGGGCCATTCTCTCGTCCTTGTCGAGGGAGTCGAAATGCATCAGCAAAGGTCTGGAAAGTGATTACGATATGGGATGGTAGGGCAGTGATAGGCCAACTCTGCTCGATGGAAGGTGTGGAAGCGATTGCGGCAATTATCTGAGCATAGAATGGGTGGCAATCCACTGAATGCCAAGGCAGTTCAGCAAAATTGACCAACCCACAGGTGCGCAGGAACTCTCCTACATCGGCAGGGAGTCCATCACGGAAAGCAGCAAAGTTTGCCAGAGCTTCCATGGCGCACACAGTAAGACACAAAGCACAGGGTATACAGATTGCAAAAGCACACAAATCACGCAAACACAATAGTGTTTAACAGCGAGACGAAAAAGGTTAAGTAGATGCTTAGCAACGGGAAGCTATTGAAATTACTAATCATTGCACGACATTGAGATGATATCCTCATAGCTTCGGTGTGCATGCATAAGCAGAATCGATAAAGTAGGGCAGCTGTTAGTCATAATTAGGTATCAAAACGCGGATATTTACAGACTTATTTTATTAAGTACGCAAAAAACAAAAAAAGAAAATAAATAAAATGAAAAAACGTTGAACACGTCAGCGAGAGCCAGTTGCTTGATGATACGGCCGTAGCTTTGAACCATTTATCACCTTTGGAAGAGGACTTCCGGTCAAAGTAGTCAACCAAAACGTAGTTGGGCCTACTTGTTCAAAAATCCGGTAGGGACCAAACCATCATAACTTGAATTTTCCAGCAGAGCGATTCGATTTTGCATTGTAAAAGAGTACAAGTTGCCCCACCGAAAAAACTGGAGTTTTCAGATATCGGTCATGTGTTCGAGCTTGTCTTAACTACACTTCCTGCATAGTCAGAAAACTTTGCCATCGATGCTCATCCAGTTCTCTGAGTGTATCCAACCAAAATGACAGAGATTCTTGAGGTAGTAGTTTCTGAGTGATGGCTACATGTAAACTTGGCACAACAATCTCCATTGGTGCTATGGCTTCCAGTCCATAAGCCAATTTGAAAGGTGTTAGTCCTGTTGCTACCTTGTAGGTAGTCCGGTACGCCCATAATACCACAGGTAACAGTTGATCCCACCTTTCTGGTGATTCCAGAATCAATTTTCGAAGCATATTCAACAAGGTTTTGTGTGTACTCTCAGCCAAACCATTGGCACAAGGATAATAAGGAGAACTGAATTTATGCATTATTTGAAAAGAATGGGTGAGTACTTTCATTAAGTTGTTAACAAAATGCGTGCCTTGATCTCTAACAAGCTCCAGAGGTAAGCCAAAACGTGGGAAAACATCTTTCATGAGACACTTTTGATGGAGAGTGTTAATCTCCAAAAGAACAACCTACTCTTGTGATTAGAGCACCTCTATACCAAGAGTAAGTCAAAAACTTCCACTAATTTAGAGGATCAATTACTAACTATCAAAGGATTAACAAATCTGTGAAGAACATGAAACACAGAAAAGTCTGCTGCACTATTTCTCCACATTGACCTATCAAACATGTAAAGTTTTTGATGAAACTTTGTACGAAGTATCTCCTAGAGATTGCGCACCTCCTCCAAGTTGAATTACTTCAAAAGCTTTAGTATAACTTGAGAAATCAACTTCACAAGTTACCTATGTCAGAAACTGTCATTTAGAACAGTCGATTTTACACCTGCAACTTTTAAGACTTGGTTCTCCTTGAATAGAACCCGTTTAAGCAAATGCTTCTAGCCATGAGTAGCTTATCTTTCAACTTAAAGATTAAGTCCTTACTCATGCAAAACTTTAAACTGTGCTGGGAGAAATGATCAAAACATTAAGTTCGAAATCTGCGCCTGTTTTAGGAACCTGTGAATACACTTCACATATGAATGTTCCTACACTTAATTCTCTAAGCCTGATTACAATTGAAAGCTAAAACTTTGTACAGAGGTCAAGCAACTCTAGACTTAGACTTGTACAAAAGCATTTCACAATTGATCTACTGTAGAAGGAGAAGACTCAGAAACATCGGGCGCAATATTTTTGATTACTCAGAAAAATTTACAGTTGAGTGATGAGAGAAAACTCAACTAACTTTTTCTCTATCTCATGACATCTAACTTCCTCATTCTTGACTTCTAACTATTGTCACATATGCTCTCATACTTGCCCCGACTTTTCTCAAAGTATTTATAGATGAATTTGTACATGATTCTTACTAAACAAAAGATCTAAGTCAGCTATGACTATACTAATGTACATTTGTGTACAGTTCTCTTATCCTCTGAATGTAATCTTCTTCCAAACTTTAAGAATTGATTCTTCCTTCATTCTTTAATCTTCCAAGCCTTCAATTGGTGATTGATCTGCACCAACAGCTCCCCCTCAATCATCAATTGAGGTTTTCTCTGTCTTCTTTATACCTGCCATGTCTTTGAACCTTTGCAACTTAGGTCCATCCAAGCTCTTTGTCAACATATCTGCCACTTGCTCTTTTGTTGGAGTGTACATCACTTCAATCTCTTTATCTAGTACCTTTTCCCTCAAGAAATGATACTGAATCTCTATATGCTTAGTCCTGGCATGAAAAACAGGGTTAGCTGCCAAATACAAAGAACTCATATTGTCTCCAAAAATTATTGGAATACTATGATCAATCTCAAAACTTTTCATCAAGGTCTTCAACCATATCACTTCCTTTGCAGCTTCTACCATTCCCTTATACTCAGCTTCTGTGGATGATAAAGCAACTGTATGTTGCTTCTTTGAACGCCAAGAAACTAGCTTATCTCCAACATAACAGAGATACCCATGAGTAGACCTTCTATCATCTGAGTCACCTGCCCAATCTGCATCACTAAACACTTTGATTCTTGTGTCAGAAGTGAAACCATAATACAAACCTTCACTTAGGGTTCCTTTGATATATCTGAGTACCCTTTGGGCTGCAATCCAATGAGTCTTCTTTGGACAATGCATAAATTGTGACAACACACCTACTGCATATGATAGATCTGGCCTTGTCAAGGTAGCATAGATTAAACTACCTACCAAACTCTGATATTTCTTCATATCATTGAACTCTTCACCTCCATACCTGCTTAATTTATGATTTACCTCCAATGGTGTAATTGAGGTCTTGCAATCTTCCATGTTAAACTTGACTAAAAGATTCTTCAAGTATCTCTCTTGTGAAACATATACTCCATGTTGAGTATACACAATCTGCATTCCTAGAAAATAAGATAAGTTTCCCAAATCACTTATCTTAAACTCCTTCTCTATTTGTCTTTTGAGTTCATTGATTCCTTGAGCATCTGTTCCTGTAACAATAATATCATCAACATAAATGCACATGTAAATGTATCCATTTTCACTTGCCTTCACTAGCAAGCTACTATCTGCCTTTGATGCTTGAAATCCACATTCATTCAAGAACTTGACCAATCTGTAATTCCAAGCTCTTGGGCCTTGCTTCAACCCATATAAAGCTCTCTTGAGCTTACACACATAATCTG
Organism: Ceratopteris richardii; assembly: GCA_020310875.1. Classification (NCBI taxonomy): domain Eukaryota; kingdom Viridiplantae; phylum Streptophyta; class Polypodiopsida; order Polypodiales; family Pteridaceae; genus Ceratopteris; species Ceratopteris richardii. The sequence continues at coordinate 110,924 of MU260653.1, forward strand.
ATCCAATTGATTCCATGAAGCCTTCTGGTTGCTCCATATATACTTCATCTGCAATGTATCCATTTAGAAATGCATTTTTCACATCCAATTGTGATAATTTCCATCCTTTACAAGCAGCAATAGCAATCAATGTCCTAATTGTAGACATCTTAGCAACAGGACTAAAGGTTTCATCATAATCTACCCCATAAGTTTGGGCATAACCTTTGACCACAAGTCTAGCCTTATATCTAGACACCTTACCATCTGCAAACCTCTTTGTTTTATATACCCACTTACATCCAATGACCTTCTGATTCTTTGGTCTTGGTACTAGTTCCCAAGTTTCATTTTCAAGTAGAGCATCATACTCTTCCTGCATTGCCTTCTCCCAATCTGTTTACCTTTGGCTTCTTCATAAGTGGTTGGATCTTCTTCTGTTTTCACAATGTAGGCATAATCTTTTGTTGTTAGGAAAGATGTATCATAACTATACCTTATAGGTTCTTTCCTTTCTCTTGTAGATCTTCTGATTTCTGCACTTCTCGAAGTTTCAGCCTCATTTGATTCTGGATCAAATCTTGGCCCTTCTTCTACATGATCCTGCACTCTACTTCTAGAGTCAACTTCATCAACAATTTCTTCACATACTTTTACCTTTGCCTTTCCTTTCCTTTGAATTTCTTCAACACCTGCAAACTCATTTGGTGATCCTGTATACCATATATTTTGCTCATCAAATGTCACATCTTTAGTAACAAGAAATTTCTTTGTGGATGGACTCCACAACCTGTAACCCATCTGTCTATCATCATATCCAATAAACACATACTTCTCTGCTTTTGGTTCTAGCTTATGTCTTAATTGTGAAGGAACATAAGCATATGCAATACATCCAAATACTTTACAATGATCAAGAGTAGGCTTCTTACCCCACCATGCTTCATAAGGGGTTCCTCCATCCAAAGCTTTGCAAGGCAACCTATTCACAAGATATGTTGCAGTGTTAATGGCTTCTGCCCATAAGTAATTTGGACAATTCTTTTCCTTCATCATGGCTCTTGCAAACTCTACAAGAGTCCTATTCCTCCTTTCTGCTACTCCATTCTGTTGAGGGGAGTACCTGCAAGTTACTTCTCTTTTGATACCTGCATTCCACAAATAATCATCAAACTCTTTAGAGAAATACTCTCCCCCTCCATCTGATCTTAATCTCTTGAGCTTTTGCCCTGTGATCCTTTCTGCATAGGCATGAAAATGTTTGAATGTCTTGAAAACTTCTGATTTATCCTTGATTACATACAAAGTAATCCACCTGGTTGCATCATCAACAAACAACACATAATATCTGGATCCATTTATGCTATAGTCCCTTGAGGGACCCCATACATCTTTATGAACCAATTCAAGCATATTTGAATACTTGTACCCTGATTTGTTATAAGAACTCTTATGTGCTTTACCTAATTGACAAGCTTCACACTTGTACACCATATGTTGCCCTTCAATATTTGGCAATCCAAGCACCACCTGATTCTTTGACATCTCGTTTATAGCTCTCTCATTGAAATGACCTAGCCTTTTATGCCATAGGTCTAATTCAGATACCTTTTGACTTCCATAGGTAAATAATGCATGTCCCACATTACCTTGGACTTTGAGAGTGAATAATCTTCCTTCCTTTTTACCTGCAATTATGTTTCTATATCCCTGATTTGGATCTTGTACATAAACACCATCATTTGTGAATCTTACCTCATATCCTTTCTCCACAATTTGCCCTACACTTATCAAATTTTTAGGAATAGTAGGAACATAAAGTACCTTGCTCAGAAGTGTACTTCCACTCTTTGTCTTCACTGATCCAATGCTCTCCACTTTATGTTTGGTATTGTCACCTGTCTGAACTGTATGTCCATTCACCCTTGCTTCCATATCAGTCATCAAAGATAGATTCCCACTCAGATGGTTGCTGCACCCTGAGTCAATATAAAACACTCTTTGATCTTCTCCCATTGATTCATGAGTTGCATTCAAGATAAGAGTCATGTCATCCTTCTGATCTGATGCATAATTGTAATAATTATTGTTGTAGGACTGAGATTGGAAGTTTCTTCCACCTCCTCTACCATATGATGTCCTACCTCCTCTTCCTCTGAAATTGCCTCTTTGGTTTCTGCCTCCTCTACCTCTTTGATTATAATTCTGATTATTGCTTCCACCATTTTGATTGTTATACCAACAATCATTTGCCAAATGATTTGTTCTGCCACAAATCCAACAAGCTTTAGTATTATCTTTGTTCTTACCTCCTCTTCCTTTACCTCTGAAATTCATCTTTCATTTTGTGAAGTTAGCTTGATTTGAATTCCCTTCATCATCATTTGATTGCTTTCCCTTGCCATTCTTTTTCTTGTCCTTGGAGTACATAGCTTGACTTGTACTTCTATCATTGTCTCCTTTAAGATCCTGCTCAAAGGTTAGCATGTGTCCTAGCAATTGATTAAGATCAGGAGTAAAGTGATCAAGTGACAATTCTATGGACAATATAAAAGGCTTCCACTTCTCATCTCCTCTCAAACCTGTAAGTATTTGTCTTACCAACTTTTCCTCTTCAATGTCTTCATCCACTGCTCCCAAGCTATCTGCAATATCTTTCATTCTTGCCACATAATCTGAAATTGATTGTGAGCTCTTCTTCTTGAAGGTTGTGAACTCAGCCCATAGTGAGGACTTCCTTGACTTTGTTGTATTTTGGAAATGCTCTTCCAAGGCATTCCAAACATCTGTAGCACTTTCCAAACCTCTAATGTGAGGTAGAAGGTAATCATTTACAGCCATGTAGATGATACTCCTTGCTTGAGCATCCTTTCTCATCCAAGTCTTCAACATTGCAAGCTCTTCCCTAGTAGGAATACTAGGATCTGCAAACTCAGGTTTTTCTTCATCTCCTGTAATAAATGATATAAGATCTTTGCTCATGAGGTGTGCTTCCATCCTCATGGACCATGCTGGATAGTTCTCCCTATCTAGCTTATCAATCTGCAAGCTTTCTCCCATCTTGTGTCCACCTGTGTATTGAAATCTTCAAGCTTTACAAACAATGTATGTACCTTTACTTTGAATTAGACTCCTTTTGCCTTTCTTGATGTCAAATAGTCTTCTCCTCAAGCTTTGACTCCAAGCTTTCACTTCTTAGTCCTTCAAGTGTTGAATTTCTTGAATCTGCAGCAGTCGGGATCCTCCTTTCCTTAATTTGATGTCTCCTGCTCTGATACCACTGATGGAGAGTGTTAATCTCCAAAAGAACAACCTACTCTTGTGATTAGAGCACCTCTATACCAAGAGTAAGTCAAAAACTTCCACTAATTTAGAGGATCAATTACTAACTATCAAAGGATTAACAAATCTGTGAAGAAGATGAAACACAAAAAAGTCTGCTGCACTATTTCTCCACATTGACCTATCAAACATGTAAAGTTTTTTATGAAACTTTGTAGAAGTATCTCCTAGAGATTGCGCACCTCCTCCAAGTTGAATTACTTCAAAAGCTTTAGTATAACTTGAGAAATCAACTTCACAAGTTACCTATGTCAGAAATTGTCATTCAGAACAGTCGATTTTACACCTGCAACTTTTAAGACTTGGTTCTCCTTGAATAGAACCCGTTTAAGCAAATGCTTCTAGCCATGAGTAGCTTATCTTTCAACTTAAAGATTAAGTCCTTACTCATGCAAAACTTTAAACTGTGCTGGGAGAAATGATCAAAACATTAAGTTCAAAATCTGCGCCTGTTTTAGGAACCTGTGAATACACTTCACATATGAATGTTCCTACACTTAATTCTCTAAGCCTGATTACAATTGAAAGTTAAAACTTTGTACAGAGGTCAAGCAACTCTAGACTTAGACTTGTACAAAAGCATTTCACAATTGATCTACTGTAGAAGGAGAAGACTCAGAAACATCGGGCGCAATATTTTTGATTACTCAGAAAAATTTACAGTTGAGTGATGAGAGAAAACTCAACTAACTTTTTCTCTATCTCATGACATCTAACTTCCTCATTCTTGACTTCTAACTATTGTCACATATGCTCTCATACTTGCCCCGACTTTTCTCAAAGTATTTATAGATAAATTTGTACATGATTCTTACTAAACAAAAGATCTAAGTCAGCTATGACTATACTAATGTACATTTGTGTACACTTCTCTTATCCTCTGAATGTAATCTTCTTCCAAACTTTAAGAATTGATTCTTCCTTCATCCTTTAATCTTCCAAGCCTTCAATTGGTGATTGATCTGCACCAACAACTTTGCCACCGAAACAGCTGTGGTGGACCTTAAAGCCCATGCTTCTGCCCATTTGGTAGCATAATCTGTACATGTTAGAATATAACGATTATTACTGAGTATGGCTGGAGGTGTAATAGGTCCAATAAAATCTAGGCCCCACTTCTGAAAAGGCTCCAACGGCAAGACAGGTTGGAGAGGGAAAAAATGACATTGTAGAGGTTGTCTAGACCTCTGGCAAGTATCACATTGTTTGACAAACTGAGTTACATCCCTGTACATAGTAGGCCACCAAAGTCCACTTTGCAAAATTTTCCGGTACGTTAAATCTGCTGCAAAGTGTCCACCGGAAGGAATTGAGTGAGCGAGAATAATGACTGAGTTAACTTCATGCGGAGGAATACAACGAAGTAAAATTCCAGTGTGATCCATATAGTATAATTCTCCAGCAATTAACCGGAATCTGCGACTGTACACTGCAATCTTCCTACGCATTGCAGGAGAGGTCTGAGCAGGAATACATCCATCAGTAAGAAAAGTTAATATCTGATCATAATATGTAGATGGCATAGGTGGTTCTGCATATTCATCATTAGTTGTTTCAGTAACATAAATCGCTGGTGTGGTGTCATCTACACTGACCGAAGCTTCACCGGAATCTAAGCGAGAAAGGAAATCTGCTAAGGCATGTGAGCTGTCGGGTCGATGGATTACTTCGAAATCAAACTCTTGTAAAAGTAGAACCCAACGCGCTAATCGACCACCTAAATGTTGTTGTCGTACCAGATAGACAAGTGCAGCATGATCTACATGAAAAGTAAATTTGTGGCCAAGTAAATAGTGTCTGAATTTCTTTACAGAATACACTAAACCCAGACATTCTCTTTCAGTTACAGAGTAATTCTTTTCTGCAGGAGCAAGTCTTCTACTCGCATAGAAAACAGGTCGGAACCACTTATCAGTTTGTTGCATTAACACACTGCCGATGGCGATATCTGATGCATCTACAAAAACATGAAATGGGCGTTCCCAATCAGGTGGTTGTAAAATTGGGACCTGCGTTAATAAACACTTTAGACAATCAAATGTTGTTTGATATTCTTGAGTCCACTCAAACTGTTTAGGAGTACTCGTGTTTAGACAATTGAGTGGGATGGCTAAATGAGCAAGCCACCGTAAATGACGACCATGCCATCTCACTTGACCCATGAAACGCATTACTTCCTTTGCTGTAGTAGGTAGAGGTGCTTCCAACACAGTTGCTACCTTATCTGGGTCGACTTGTATGCCCTGTGCAGATACAATATGGCCAAGCAACTTTCCACATGAAACCACAAACACAAATTTGTTTGGGTTCAGACAGAGTCTATATTCTCTGCATTTCTCAAAGCAGCACCGTAAATGGAACAAGTGTGCTACCATCCTACCGAACACAGAGAAATCATCAAGATATACTTGCATGAAAGAGGTAAGATAGGGGGAGAATATTTCCTGCATACACCTTTGGAAAGTACTGGGGGCATTTCTTAATCCAAACCACATAACAGTACAAGCAAAAACACCCCAATTGGTAATGAATGTTGTTTTTGGTATATCTTCCTCAACCATTCTGACTTGATTATACCCACTGTATCCATCTAAGAATGAGTACATTTCGTGTCCTACTACTCTATCAAGAATGGTGTCAAGAAATGGAAGGGGAAACGGATTTGGCACCGTAGCTGCATTCAGTTTCCGGTAATCCACACATATGCATAGCTGCTTATTCTTTTTAGGGACGATAACAATGGGTGATATCCACTTAGCATGCTCTACTGGTACAATGAATCCAACTTTTAATCACCTATCCAGCTCTGCCTTTACCTATGCTACATAATTCGGATTCATCCGGTAGCTTGGTTGTTTGATTGGTTTTGCTTCCGGCTTTAGCATGACCCTATGTTGATAAATGCGGGGGTCCAAACCCTTCATATCTTTGTAATCCCATGCAAAAACATCATAGAACTCTCGAAGCAACTGTATTAACTTTACTTGAAACAACTCAGGAAATCCTTCCCTTATTTTTACAGGTCACTGATTAACTTCATCACCTAAATTATATGTAATTAACTAATCTTCTGGTACATAGAATTGTCGGGACTTCTCTGTAACATCAGGTGGGTTTAAAAGTTGTTGTAGATCAGTGTCATCTATAGCAGCAGTATCTTCTTTCTTATCTTCTTCAGTCACAGGCATCACCGTACAAACTGTCGGATTCCAATTATCTACAACAGATTGTAGATCAACAGTTCCTAGGGAGATCAAATCAATATTATTCTTCAAAAACTCTTCTTCTTCATCATCTGACAAACCATCTAACATATGAACTGGTTCTGCAAAATAAGGTCTAGCATGTAATTCACAAGGTTGTATAGCATCTAATTTTACAACATATTTACGATTATTGTCCTTGAAAGTGAGTTCCTGTGTGGACCAATCTTGTATCACCTTGGCTTGTTTCAACCAAGGACGGTCGAAAAGAAGATTATAATCCAAGCTAGACTCTGGTAGTTCTAAGACAACAAAAGTCATCTTAAATGTTGTACCTTGCAAAGTTATGGGAACATCTCATACTAATCCCACTGGGTGGACTCTGGACTGATCAGCCATCCTAACAAAAAACTGGACAGGCTCAATTTTTGTCCATCCTAACTTTTTGTTAGAGTATGATCAATGTCTACCCCTCATGATTGTATGCACATTTTGTAAGGCCCCCTTTATGAGGAGAAGCCAAGCGTGCATTACCCAATTGATGGGAATCCCAACTTGAATGTTGGATGAAGGTCATATTGGACCATGTAAGATATTATAAGGAAAGGGAGTTACCAGGGTCCCCAATTGTGGGGTCCGGGGCAGCGGTGAGCAGCCCCGGCTGGGGGGTCCAAGGGGGCCAGCGGGCCCCCTGGTGGGGGTCCGGGGGCAGCGCCCCCGGCGCGACGGTAAAGGGAATATTCCATGGAATATTCCCTGTCGGAGTCAGAAATCATTTATATTTGTTAGGTCGGTTCAACCAGTCTAAGCCGTGTATGGCAATTACGCGGGCGGTGGCCGCCCACGCCCTACCGCCCATGTATAGCCGTCCATGGCAGGCCACCCATGATCCTATATATACATGACTTCTGCACTACCTAAGACATTGAGTTGAGCCAGCATACCTCTACCTTGTATCTCCCTATCTAGAGTTGTCTAGATCACCATTTAAGCTCTACCTTGAGAGCGCACGGGTGGACAACGCAATCATCTTTGTACTTGCTGCTAGTAGAAAATTGTTGAGATTCTCCTATATCTGTTATCTTCTCTGCTATTGCTCCTGTGTTATATTGTGTAACTATTGTCTTACATGGTATCAGAGCTGTAAGGTTCAAATAGCTTGAGAAGTATCATTATTTTAGCCTACTAGCAGACTAGAATATCAGTAGATTATTCGAGTGATTACATGATGGCTTCATCGTCGAACACTAGTCTTGGTGCTTCACCTAATGTTAATGCTGCACCTATTCGAATTCGTCCACCTGCATTCACTGAAGGGAAGCTGGATGGAACCAACTATACACTCTGGAAGTTCAAAATTTCTGCAATTTTGGACTCCTATGAATTACTTGACACTGTCATGGGACCGATGGGATTGGATCCAGAGCCTATACCAGTTGAAGATCCAGCAAATTCAAGATTGATGATTCAGCCAGATCCAGATCTTCTACGAGCTTGGAAGAGGCGAAATGCTGATGCATTATGTGCGATTGTCACTAGTGTAAGTGATTCTGTGCTTACCTTAGTTCAACATACTACTAAAGCACATGAGGCTTGGGGCATATTGGCTCGACAATATGAGACCAAGAACCACACTAGGATACAGAATTTAGAAAATCAGTTGGCAAATGAAAAGCATTCTGATTCTGAAAAGGCTGAAGATTTTATCAAACGGATAAAGCATCTTCAAGATCAATTGGCTGCAGTTGGTGTTGTTATAACACCAGAAGAGCTAGCTCGAAGATCTGTACGTGTTCTTCCAGCAAAGTATGATGGATTAGTAACAGCCCTTAACACTCAGGTAAGGCCAACTCCTCTTACATTTGAAGAGTTTTGTGCCATGCTTTTAGAAGAAGAGATGCGGCTGAAGAATCGGCAAAGTACAACTGATGCTGCATTCTCAGCAAATGCAAAAGGTAAAGGCTCTTCAGAGGGATCAAAGAAGAAGCCAAAGAAGAAAAAGTTCACAGGAAGTTTCTTCTATTGTGAAAAGAAAGGCCATGCCATCAAGGATTGCAGAAAGAAGCAAGCTGATGAACGGAATGGGACTGTAAAATCATCATGGAAGAACAAAGAGTCTGCAAACAACACAGAGCTGGAACTTTGGGTAGCTATTGAAGAGGTATGTTCATCTGCTCAAGCTCGTGTTGATGAGCCATGGATTTTAGATAGTGGAGCTTCTCGCCATATGACTAGTAAAAAGGATTGGTATAGTTCCCTAGTGCCTCTGCGGGAATCCATCAATGTAGTGGTGGGAAACGACTCCAAGTGTCCAGCTGAAGGAACTGGAACCATCTCTTTTATCACTTCTCCAGGTGTTGAGAAAAAGTTATCCGATGTTCTCTATGTACCTACACTCAAAAGAAATTTGTTGTCAGTTTCTGCAATAACAGATCGTGGACTCGAAGTTCACTTCAATAAGAGTGGTGCGGAAATCATGGATTCATCAGGTAATGTTGTAGGTAAAGGCACACGACGGGATAACTTGTATGAGTTAAGTGCTTTAACTGCTACAGAAGATAAAGATGTAAGCAGGTTATGGCACCAACGATTTGGGCATCTCGGATTTGCAGTTTTGAAGGAGATGCAACGAACAGGGATGGTTGCTCATTTGCCTGCATTTTCAGAGTTGCAGGAAGTGAAGCTTGTATGATGGGCAAGCAACAACGAAAGGCATTTCCAAGAGAGACCAGCAATCGATCTCAAGCTCCTCTAGAGTTGGTACATGCTGATCTCTGCGGTAAAATGTCTACACCTGCTTTAGGAGGATCTTTCTACTTCTTGCTGTTAGTCGACGATTATAGTAGAAAGATGTGGGTTTATTTCATTCGAGAGAAGGCTGATGCTTTTGAAAAATTTAAAGCGTGGCATAAGTATGTAGAAAGTGAATCAGGAAGGAAACTGAAGAAATTTAGAACAGATAGAGGAGGTGAATTCTTGTCAACAGAATTCAACAATTACTGTAAGGAGCATGGTGTGAAAAGGCAACTTACCACAGCTCATACACCTCAACAAAATGGCGTTGTTGAGCGCAGGAACAGGACAGTAGTTGAAATGGCTTGTTGTATGTTAAAGGCTCAAGACATGCCTGATTCATTCTGGGCAGAAGCAGTCAATACAGCAGTCTACATCCTCAATCGAAGCTACACAAAAGCTCTGAAGGGGATGACTCCTCAAGAAGCATATTCTGGTAAAAAGCCTTCAGTTTTGCATTTCAGAATTTTTGGTTGTTTCTGTTATGCACATATTCCTGATTCAACAAGATCAAAGTTGGATTCAAAAAGCAAAAAGTGTGTCTTCCTAGGATATAGTGAAGAGTCTAAAGCATACAGGTCATAGGATCCTGAGGCAAGGAAGATTTTTGTCAGCCGAGATGTGGTGTTTGATGAACGACCACACTTAGTAGAAGATAAAGGTAAATCTACTATCTCATCAAACGGAGAAATATCTCACCTTGTGCCTATCAAAAGACAGGTTAAAGTTGAGGAGGAGGAAACATCTGATGGAGAAATTTCCTCAATAAAAAGCCAACCAATTGTAGCTGCACAGCGTAAGCCACTACCGAAGTGGGCACAACAGCTCTTTGATGATCACAATCCACATGTAGATGCACCAGAATCATCATCGGATGGATTACGAAGATCAAAGAGAATAGAGGAGCAAAGAAGAGCCTCAGAACACATTGTTAACATGGCTCTAATGGCAGATATCATGGGTTCGATAAAGGAACCTACCACCATTGAAGAAGCCATTGATGATCCAGATTGGAGAGCGGCAATGCAGTCTGAGTATGATAGTATACTCAAAAATGATACATGGGATCTAGTCGACTTGCCGCCAAAGAAGAAGGTAATAGGTACTAAATGGATTTGGAAAGCTAAGTATAAAGCTGATGGAACATTAGAAAAGTATAAGGCACGATTAGTTGCACAGGGTTTTTCACAGATTGAAGGATTTGATGTTCAAGAAACTTTTGCACCAACAGCACGCATGACAACTATTCGGACGGTACTTGCAGTAGCTGCACAAAAGTCTTGGCCTATTTTCCAGATGGATGTCAAATCTGCATTTTTGAATGGTCACCTCAAGGAGGAGGTATATGTATCTCAACCACCAGGTTTTGAGGTGCCCAATTCAGAAAATAAAGTTTGCAGGTTGAAGAAAGCTTTGTATGGACTTAAGCAAGCTCCACGGGCTTGGTACCAACGAATTGATCATTTTTTCAAAAATATGGGTTTTGAAAGAAGTACTTCTGATGCTAACTTGTATGTAACGAAAAGGGATAGCAACCTAGTTGTTGTCATTGTATATGTAGATGATTTGATCATTACAGGAGATCATCAGGAACTCATCAATCAAACTCGGATCAGCTTGGGAACTGAGTTTGAAATGACAGACTTAGGTCTACTCCATTTTTGTCTGGGAATTGAAGTATGGCAAAGGAAGGATGGCATTTTCATCTCACAACAAAAATATTCCAAAGAAATTCTTAAGGCATTTGGAATGATGGACTGCAAACCAACTAGCACACCTATGGAGGTAAATCATAAGCTATCTATGGATGATAACATGCCTGATGTAGATGCTAAGAAGTATAGGAAGCTCGTTGGAAGTCTTATTTTTCTGTGCAACACTAGACCAGACATTTGCTATGTTGTTGGAGTGTTAAGCAGGTTTTCCAACAAACCTAAGGAGAGTCACTGGAATGTTGGAATGCGAATTCTAAGGTACATTGCAGGAACCTTGGATTTTGGTATTTTGTATACCACAGGTGATACACTCCAAGGATATTGTGATTCAGATTGGGCTGGAGATTGTGATTCTAGAAAATCAGTTTCTGGATATTGTTTCTCACTTGGTTCAGGAATATTTTCTTGGGTAAGTAGGAAGCAACCAACTCTCGCACTCTCCTCCACTGAAGCAGAGTACAAAGCAGCTTGTTTTGCTTCTTGTGAGGCAGTCTGGTTAAGGAGAATTCTTGCAGATATAGGCTTTCCATCAAATATGCCAATTGTACTCAAGTGTGATAATCAAAGTTGTATGGCTATTGCAAAGAACCCAGTATTTCATGCTCGCACCAAGCACATAGAAGTACAGTACCATTACATTCGTGAGCTAATTGAAGATGAAATTGTGGAGCTAGAATATTGCCCAACAGAGGCAAATTGTGCTGACATATTCACTAAAGCACTTGGAAGAGAGCAGCTCAACAAGCATCTTCAACAGATGGGCATAGGACCGAGACCTACTTGATTTATCATCGGTAAACATTGAGGGGGGGTGTTAGAGTATGATCAATGTCTACCCCTCATGATTGTATGCACATTTTGTAAGGCCCCCTTTATGAGGAGAAGCCAAGCGTGCATTACCCAATTGATGGGAATCCCAACTTGAATGTTGGATGAAGGTCATATTGGACCATGTAAGATATTATAAGGAAAGGGAGTTACCAGGGTCCCCAATTGTGGGGTCCGGGGCAGCGGTGAGCAGCCCCGGCTGGGGGGTCCAAGGGGGCCAGCGGGCCCCCTGGTGGGGGTCCGGGGGCAGCGCCCCCGGCGCGACGGTAAAGGGAATATTCCATGGAATATTCCCTGTCGGAGTCAGAAATCATTTATATTTGTTAGGTCGGTTCAACCAGTCTAAGCCGTGTATGGCAATTACGCGGGCGGTGGCCGCCCACGCCCTACCGCCCATGTATAGCCGTCCATGGCAGGCCACCCATGATCCTATATATACATGACTTCTGCACTACCTAAGACATTGAGTTGAGCCAGCATACCTCTACCTTGTATCTCCCTATCTAGAGTTGTCTAGATCACCATTTAAGCTCTACCTTGAGAGCGCACGGGTGGACAACGCAATCATCTTTGTACTTGCTACTAGTAGAAAATTGTTGAGATTCTCCTATATCTGTTATCTTCTCTGCTATTGCTCCTGTGTTATATTGTGTAACTATTGTCTTACACTTTTTACACAGTGTGGCAGTAGCAATGTTTACACTAGACCCTCCATCAATTAGTACTTGATTAATTTTATGATTTTTGTACCATACCGTAATCAATCGGACCGAATGATCCACCATAGCATCAGTTTCTGGTTGTACTGTTGCCGTTGCTGGAATGCAAGCAGACTCAGTACTAAATTGTTGCTGAAATTGTCAACGGACTCCTGGTACTAGTGCAAGTAACTGTCCAAGAGGAAGAGTAATGGACGCTTTAGATAAGATTTCCCATGCTTGATTTACTTGACTTGTACCTTTCACTGATTCTGAAGACGATGCGTCGGTTACTGGAATCGACTCTTGCTCCTATGCAGTTTCCTTTGGCAGTGGAACTTGTGTCACCGAAATAGGATCTGGGAACACTGGAGGTTCTGAGGTGGTCCACTGACTAGCCTTGTCATATGTTCTTTGCTGCTCTAGGATGCCTGGTTCAAATATTTCAGTTGCTGGTTGTGACGGCCTACCGGATCTGGTCTGAACTACTGTAGCTTGTGTTTCTATTGGTGTGATATGAACCATATTAGTCATTGGATTCTGTCGTTCTTTTATTCTTTGATCATATTCTGCTGCATCTTTACAAAATCTTCTAATGTAGCCAAATTCACCGCGCGAAAAATGGCAGTGAGGTGGTGGCAAATTAGTATTTTCCTGTGCTAGTCCTGCCTGCCAACGGTTTGCATTGTAGTTATTATTTCTCTGTTGGAACAAGCCAATCACAAATTGGTGATTATAGAGATCTTGAAGAAGACTTATGGTCAGAATGAAGTGAAGGAAGATATTTATGAAAGTGAAGAAGATTTCAGGATGATGTCTTGTACACATATGTACATATAAGTGAAGAATCTTGTAAGCTGAGTATAGCTAAGTCTTTAGGATGATTAGTAGCAATGTCATAGATGCGGGATGAGTCAAAAGTCATGTATATATAAGTTAATGAGGACAAGAAATATGTAAGAGAGTCATTTGTAGATGAAAAACTTCAGAAAGAAGTGTAGAGAGTTTTTTCCCAGAAAGTAGCGACGGGTTTTTCTCTGAGTGCTCTCTGTCTGATCACGTGGATCAGAAATCCTTTTGTACACATCTAATTGAGAAGCTAATGAAGCTATGTCTAGAGTTTCAGAATCTAATTTCTCTCCTACTGTGAGAATGATCAATAGGAACATTCATATGTGAACTTTGGGAACTGAAGCCTGAGAGTAGCGCACTTTTTCGTCTCAGTATTTTGATCAGATCTGAGTGTATACTGTAAAGTTTTTGATGAGTGAGCACTTAAAATTTAAGTTATAAGATATGGAAGCTATGGCTAAAAGCATTTAGCAAAACGGGTTTTAGATTTGGAGAAATCAACTTAAGAAGTTGACTATGTCGAAGGCGCAACTTCTGAGAGACATTTTCTGACATGTCTTTGATCTTAATGATCAAATTAAACTTTTGGTGATTAGTTTTGAGAACTAATGATTGACATGTTTGCGCAAAGGTATTGTAAATACTTGTGCATCATTTGCTTGAAGAAATTTGAAACTTTATGCAGGTAATGAAGTGGATTCCTGAAGCAGACTTTCTGAAGTAGACACTTCTTCACTCAGAGAAGTGTTGTTTGAAGGTTTGGTAAAGAAGAACATTGTTTGTGTAAAGTTTGGTTTATAACTGACATAGAAGTGTTCTTAAGTCAGTATAGATCAAACCTTTGGAGATTAAGAGGTCTCCAACAGTGGTATCAGAGCTGAAGGTGAAATACAAGAAAAGAAAAGATAATTGAAGTTCCGACTGGTGCAGATATTGAAGATATTCCAAATCAAAGGAGGACAAGGAAAAATTATTGAAGATAACTTGCAGAAGTTCAGAGCACGAGTTCGAAAGAATCAAGAAGGACTAAAAAGACTATATTAAAGGTACACTTTCTCCTCATAAACCATAGTAATTGCAGATACAGAAGGTCAAGGATGGGAGAAAGCTTGCAGATTGATAAGCTAGATAGGGAGAACTATCCAGCATGGTCCATGAGGATGGAAGCACACCTCATGAGCAAAGACCTTATAGCATTTATTACAGGAGATGAAGAAAAACCTGAATTTGCAGATCCTAGTATTCCTACTAGGGAAGAGCTTGCAATGTTGAAGACTTGGATGAGAAAGGATGCTCAAGCAAGGAGTATCATCTACATGGCTGTAAATGATTACCTTCTACCTCACATTAGAGGTTTGGAAAGTGCTACAGATGTTTGGAATGCCTTGGAAGAGCATTTCCAAAATACAACTAAGTCAAGGAAGTCCTCACTATGGGCTGAGTTCACAACCTTCAAGAAGAAGAGCTCACAATCAATTTCAGATTATGTGGCAAGGATGAAGGATATTGCAGATAGCTTGGGAGCAGTGGATGAAGATATTGAAGAGGAAAAGTTGGTAAGACAAATACTTACAGGTTTGAGAGGAGATGAGAAGTGGAAACCCTTCATATTGTCCATAGAGTTGTCACTTGATCACTTTACTCCTGATCTTAATCAATTACTAGGTCACATGCTAACCTTTGAGCAGGATCTTAAAGGAGACAATGATAGAAGTACAAGTCAAGCTATGTACTCCAAGGACAAGAAAAAGAATGGCAAGGGAAAGCAATCAAATGATGATGAAGGGAATTCAAATCAAGCTAACTTCACAAAGGGAAAGATGAATTTCAGAGGTAAAGGAAGAGGAGGTAAGAACAAAGATAATGCTAAAGCTTGTTGGATTTGTGGCAGAACAAATCATTTGGCAAATGATTGTTGGTATAACAATCAAAATGGTGGAAGCAATAATCAGAGTTATAATCAAAGAGGTAGAGGAGGCAGAAACCAAAGAGGCAACTTCAGAGGAAGAGGTGGTAGGACATCATATGGTAGAGGAGGTGGAAGAAACTTCCAATCTCAGTCCTACAACAACAATTATTACAATTATGCATCAGATCAGAAGGATGACATGACTCTTATCTTGAATGCAACTCATGAATCAATGGGAGAAGATCAAAGAGTGTTTTATATTGACTCAGGGTGTAGCAACCATCTGAGTGGGAATCTATCTTTGATGACTGATATGGAAGCAAGGGTGAATGGACATACAGTTCAAACAGGTGACAATACCAAACATAAAGTGGAGAGCATTGGATCAGTGAAGACAAAGAGTGGAAGTACACTTCTGAGCAAGGTACTTTATGTTCCTACTATTCCTAAAAATTTGATAAGTGTAGGGCAAATTGTGGAGAAAGGATATGAGGTAAGA
The DNA here is from genome assembly GCA_020310875.1 of Ceratopteris richardii. Taxonomy (NCBI): domain Eukaryota; kingdom Viridiplantae; phylum Streptophyta; class Polypodiopsida; order Polypodiales; family Pteridaceae; genus Ceratopteris; species Ceratopteris richardii. The sequence goes on from MU260653.1 coordinate 126,742, forward strand.
TTCACAAATGATGGTGTTTATGTACAAGATCCAAATCAGGGATATAGAAACATAATTGCAGGTAAAAAGGAAGGAAGATTGTTCACTCTCAAAGTCCAAGGTAATGTGGGACATGCATTATTTACCTATGGAAGTCAAAAGGTATCTGAATTAGACCTATGGCATAAAAGGCTAGGTCATTTCAATGAGAGAGCTATAAAGGAAATGTCGAAGAATCAGGTGGTGCTTGGATTGCCAAATATTGAAGGGCAACATATGGTGTACAAGTGTGAAGCTTGTCAATTAGGTAAAGCACATAAGAGTTCTTATAACAAATCAGGGTACAAGCATTCAAATATGCTTGAATTGGTTCATACAGATGTATGGGGTCCCTCAAGGGACTATAGCATAAATGGATCCAGATATTATGTGTTGTTTGTTGATGATGCAACCAGGTGGATTACTTTGTATGTAATCAAGGATAAATCAGAAGTTTTCAAGACATTCAAACATTTTCATGCCTATGCAGAAAGGATCACAGGGCAAAAGCTTAAGAGGTTAAGATCAGATGGAGGGGGAGAGTATTTCTCTAAAGAGTTTGATGATTATTTGTGGAATGCAGGTATCAAAAGAGAAGTAACTTGCAGGTACTCCCCTCAACAGAATGGAGTAGCAGAAAGGAGGAATAGGACTCTTGTAGAGTTTGCAAGAGCCATGATGAAGGAAAAGAATTGTCCAAATTACTTATGGGCAGAAGCCATTAACACTGCAACATACCTTGTGAATAGGTTGCCTTGCAAAGCTTTGGATGGAGGAACCCCTTATGAAGCATGGTGGGGTAAGAAACCTACCCTTGATCATTGTAAGGTATTTGGATGTATTGCATATGCTTATGTTCCTTCACAATTAAGACATAAGCTAGAACCAAAAGCAGAGAAGTATGTGTTTATTGGATATGATGATAGACAGATGGGTTACAGGTTGTGGAATCCATCCACAAAGCAATTTCTTGTTACCAAAGATGTGACATTTGATGAGCAAAATACATGGTATGTAGGGTCACCAAATGATTTTACAGGTGTTGAAGAAATACAAAGGAAAGGAAAGGCAAAAGTAAAAGTGTGTGAAGAAATTGTTGATGAAGTTGACTCTAGAAGTAGAGTGCAGGATCATGTAGAAGAAGGGCCAAGATTTGATCCAGAATCAAATGAGGCTGAAACTTCGAGAAGTGCAGAAATAAGAAGATCTACAAAGGGAAAGGAAAGAACCTATAAGGTATAGTTATGATACATCTTTCCTAACAACAAAAGATTATGCCTACATTGTGAAGACAGAAGAAGATCCAACTACTTATGAAGAAGCCAAAGGTAAACAGAATTGGGAGAAGGCAATGCAGGAAGAGTATGATGCTCTACTTGAAAATGAAACTTGGGAATTAGTACCAAGACCAAAGAATCAGAAGGTCATTGGATGCAAGTGGGTATATAAAACAAAGAGGTTTGCAGATGGTAAAGTATCTAGATATAAGGCTAGACTTGTGGTCAAAGGTTATGCCCAAACTTATGGGGTAGATTATGATGAAACGTTTAGTCCTGTTGCTAAGATGTCTACAATTAGGACATTGATTGCTATTGCTGCTTGCAAGGGATGGAAATTATCACAATTGGATGTGAAAAATGCATTTTTAAATGGATACATTGCAGATGAAGTATATATGGAGCAACCAGAAGGCTTCATGGAATCAATTGGATCAGATTATGTGTGTAAGCTCAAGAGAGCTTTATATGGGTTGAAGCAAGCCCCAAGAGCTTGGAATTACAGATTGGTCAAGTTCTTGAATGAATGTGGATTTCAAGCATCAAAGGCAGATAGTAGCTTGCTAGTGAAGGCAAGTGAAAATGGATACATTTATATGTGCATTTATGTTGATGATATTATTGTTACAGGAACAGATGCTCAAGGAATCAATGAACTCAAGAGACAAATAGAGAAGGAGTTTAAGATAAGTGATTTGGGAAACTTATCTTATTTTCTAGGAATGCAGATTGTGTATACTCAACATGGAGTATATGTTTCACAAGAGAGATATTTGAAGAATCTTTTAGTCAAGTTTAACATGGAAGATTGCAAGACCTCAACTACACCATTGGAGGTAAATCATAAATTAAGCAGGTATGGAGGTGAAGAATTCAATGACATGAAGAAATATCAGAGTTTGGTAGGTAGTTTAATCTATGCTACCTTGACAAGGCCAGATTTATCATATGCAGTAGGTGTGTTGTCACAATTCATGCATTGTCCAAAGAAGACTCATTGGATTGCAGCCCAAAGGGTACTCAGATATATCAAAGGAACCCTAAGTGAAGGTTTGTATTATGGTTTCACTTCTGACACAAGAATCAAAGTGTTTAGTGATGCAGATTGGGCAGGTGACTCAGATGATAGAAGGTCTACTCATGGGTATCTCTGTTATGTTGGAGATAAGCTAGTTTCTTGGTGTTCAAGGAAGCAACATACAGTTGCTTTATCATCCACAGAAGCTGAGTATAAGGGAATGGTAGAAGCTGCAAAGGAAGTAATATGGTTGAAGACCTTGATGAAAAGTTTTGAGACTGATCATAGTACTCCAATAATTTTTGGAGACAATATGAGTTCTTTGTATTTGGCAGCTAACCCTGTTTCTCATGCCAGGACTAAGCATATAGAGATTCAGTATCATTTCTTGAGGGAAAAGGTACTTGATAAAGAGATTGAAGTAATTTACACTCCAACAAAAGAACAAGTGGCAGATATGATGACAAAGAGCTTGGATGGACCTAAGCTACAGAGATTCAAGGAGATGGCAGGAGTGAAGAAGAATGGAATAATCACAATTAGTGATTGAGGGGGAGCTGTTGGAACAAGCCAATCACAAATTGGTGATTATAGAGATCTTGAAGAAGACTTATGGTCAGAATGAAGTGAAGGAAGATATTTATGAAAGTGAAGAAGATTTCAGGATGATGTCTTGTACACATATGTACATATAAGTGAAGAATCTTGTAAGCTGAGTATAGCTAAGTCTTTAGGATGATTAGTAGCAATGTCATAGATGCGGGATGAGTCAAAAGTCATGTATATATAAGTTAATGAGGACAAGAAATATGTAAGAGAGTCATTTGTAGATGAAAAACTTCAGAAAGAAGTGTAGAGAGTTTTTTCCCAGAAAGTAGCGACGGGTTTTTCTCTGAGTGCTCTCTGTCTGATCACGTGGATCAGAAATCCTTTTGTACACATCTAATTGAGAAGCTAATGAAGCTATGTCTAGAGTTTCAAAATCTAATTTCTCTCCTACTGTGAGAATGATCAATAGGAACATTCATATGTGAACTTTGGGAACTGAAGCCTGAGAGTAGCGCACTTTTCCGTCTCAGTATTTTGATCAGATCTGAGTGTATACTGTAAAGTTTTTGATGAGTGAGCACTTAAAATTTAAGTTATAAGATATGGAAGCTATGGCTAAAAGCATTTAGCAAAACGGGTTTTAGATTTGGAGAAATCAACTTAAGAAGTTGACTATGTCGAAGGCGCAACTTCTGAGAGACATTTTCTGACATGTCTTTGATCTTAATGATCAAATTAAACTTTTGGTGATTAGTTTTGAGAACTAATGATTGACATGTTTGCGCAAAGGTATTGCAAATACTTGTGCATCATTTGCTTGAAGAAATTTGAAACTTTATGCAGGTAATGAAGTGGATTCCTGAAGCAGACTTTCTGAAGTAGACACTTCTTCACTCAGAGAAGTGTTGTTTGAAGGTTTGGTAAAGAAGAACATTGTTTGTGTAAAGTTTGGTTTATAACTGACATAGAAGTGTTCTTAAGTCAGTATAGATCAAACCTTTGGAGATTAAGAGGTCTCCAACATTCTCTACCCTCTGTAATTTTGATATCCCTGCTGCTGGTTGTTTCTCAATTGCGGGGGTACATAGTGATTGGCAGGCTACCCTGGTTCTTGTATAATTGCATTCATTGTTGTTGTTCCCTGTACTTTGGCGTTGTATGCACAATTTTCGGTGGAATGTCCTGTTGTATTACAGATAGCGCAAAACAACTGGTTGAGGGCACAAGTGGCACTAGTATGCCCTGAATTCTTGCATGTGGTGCAGTACATCTGTCTGGTCGGATCTTCGGCAGCATTTTTACTTGCTTTTAACCATTCCAGGTCTTCTGTAAATCCTCCAACCTTGTTTTCCAGCTGCAAAGCCATTGCGATCACCGCATCTAGCGTCATGGCTCCCACACAGCGTATGATCATAATCTGTTTAAGTTGCAGAGTCAAACCATTGATAAACCATAGAGTGATGACGTCATCCGGTAGGTTGGCATGTGCTGGTGGTAATTGCCTCAAATGAGTTCTGAATAGGGTGGCATATTCCTGCACTGTTTGATTCATCTTCTGTCTATTGTTTTGCAGGTAATCGAAAATTTCGGCTAGATTCTTCTTTAGCCTGGATCTCTGTAAAAATGCATCCCTTACTGCTTCATAGGTGCCGAAATGGTTAATATCATATTCTGTAAGCCACCTGGCGGCTTCATTAACCAATGTAGACTGGAATACAAAAGCTTTATAGGCCGGATCAAGTGGATGATTGAGCACTGCATAACTTATCTCAAATGTGCATACATGAGCGTTTGGGTCATCACCTGGGAATCCACCGAATTTAGTGTACGTTACTCCTGTTGGAGTCAGTCGGGGTGGAAATAGATGTTGTTGTTGTTGTTGTTGTTGCCCAGTCATCGTGCTGGCGGTGGTATTGTGACTATCTTTTGTATCCCGAGGCTGAATATCTGAATCGTCTGAATCTGTGTCTTTAGTCTGTACACTTTCCGGCTTGATAATATCGTTCAGTATGTTTCTGATTTTGATTTCGAACAAGCTACCTTCCTCCTTGGTATCAGATGTAGGGGTACTTACTCCAAATAATGGTGACTGGACTAAAGATCCACCAAGAAATGGTAAACCGTCACCGGAAGACTATGAACTCTGAGCAACTGGTACCGAAATAACACCGGAAGGTGTCGAATTTTCACCAAAACAAGGTGCTTTTTCTCCTTCACTGATTTCTTTGGCCAAGACGTTTCTATCCGCAGACCAATTCGAATCTTGACCCAATCGTGTTAAATTAACTTCAGGCTTTGTCCTGGTAGACTCTGGAGTTACTATTTCTTTGATAGACTGTGCCAAAATCGCACCAGAATCTGCCAAAAACGTAGTACGTTCTACTGGAATACTACCGGAATCCCTACTAGCGTTCTTCAATTCCTTGACAGCTGGGTTAGACTTATCTGCGCTTCTACTTCTTGGAGGCGTCCTTAGCAAATTAGGTATCGCCCAAGACTGTTGGTTTCTTCTATGCTTCGGGTATGATTCATCGGAACGAGTAACTGGGATATACTATGTTTGCAATACTTTGCGTACTATTCTTCTTTACGGTCGATTCACAATCTATGACCACTTTCACAATCAATCAACGAACATTCTTGATGCTACATTCGCACAGGCAAATGGCAACAATCTGGTGCCACTTTCCCACAGTTAGCTAGCAACACTCTTGATGCCACCTTCCCACAGTTAGCTGGCAACACTCTTGATGCCACCTTCCCGCAGACGGCGCTAGTGTTAAACGTGCAACTAACTGTCAGAAGAGCGTTTAAACATCTACTTGGGTTCTTGGGAGTGGAAGGGGTCTATTAGACAGAGACCCTGTTCTTGATTTTCCCAAACTAACCACTTCACACACAGCAAGATACTAATGCTCAAGAACTCTATCAAGAATCTGTTACACTTACAATCTTTCAATACACAATCAAACTCTTCCAAAGTTTACCGAACACATACTAGTAGTGTTAGTCGGCCGCCGGATTGGTAGTTGTAAAAAAACTGAATCTTTTTCTAGTCCGCACGTACGAAAGGTTGTTACAAAGATGTTTGTATCTTTATAAAAATGAATGAAAAAGAGGCGCTCGGTGACCATCGGTTGGATCACCAGACTGTCTGTCTGGGTGATTGATCTACACGTTACTGTGGTGTGTGTTTGCGTCATTTTGAGTACCTTGTTCTCCTCTCTGTCTTGTTGTTATCAATACCTATTCGGTTGGTGGATCTCGGTCTAGTCGGTGAAGTCCATGTAGTAACTATAGTGTGTTTGGGAACTCTGAGTCGTATTGTGGTTGTCTTCTGTGTTGAAGATCCGCTATTGTACGGTAAAGATTAAGTTACAGTAAGGTTCGTCTTAAGCTGAGTACGGAATCTTTGTCCCATAAAGGTTATGACTGCGAGTTATGTTATGTTAGTTCTGATATGGTACGCTGATTACTGAGTCAGTCTTAATCGGTGTAGGAATCTACATTTAGTACTGTGTGTTTGATAATTTGGAGTCTTTCTGTGTCTTTCGGTTCTGGTTGATTGTCTACACCTATTAGGTAAAGATTAAGTCATTGTTATTGTCTCTATTGTTACAGTAGTTTGTGTTCGGACAGTTTTTGAGTTAATCAAGTAACTCTGCATTACGGTACTGACTAGTTCTTGCGTTGAAAGCTGAGGAGAGTATTGACTAGTATGTGTTCGGTAAACTTTGGAAGAGTTTGATTGTGTATTGAAAGATTGTAAGTGTAACAGATTCTTGATAGAGTTCTTGAGCATTAGTATCTTGCTGTGTGTGAAGTGGTTAGTTTGGGAAAATCAAGAACAGGGCCTCTGTCTAACAGACCCCTTCCACTCCCAAGATGGTCTAGGAAGCTTGTGGTGAATGGATGTTGTGCCATAATGCACATCATTTACAGATGTCTATCATACTATGTGCCCATCAAGTGCTCACTAACTTGGTCACAACTACAACTCTATAAAGGACGCAGAGTTTTTGCCCACCAATCTAAACAAATGAGAGGCACAATCCCACGTGTCCAATCGAGAGAAGTGGTCACGACCCTGGAGGTCTCACCAAGAGGAGAAGCCATGGTGCCTCCCTTTACAATTCAAATTCCTCGATCTAAGTCTAGGGACACATCGCAAGCTGCTCCCTCGACTCCCCTTGTACCTTCGAAGTTTGAATTCGATACCGTTGGAGATGTCAAAGGGATGAGCACCTTTGATTTTGAATCTTTTTTGTAGACCACTCAACTCTCAAATGTTGAGTTCTTTTTTGATGCAAAAGGCCCTAGCACCTCCACACAAAGAAGGGGAAAATCAATAAAAATCCATCATGTACACTAGGAGAACAATCGATAGAGGACCATTTCTCAACAATTAGAACAACTAGAGGGTGAAGAAGAAGAAGAAGAAGAAGTTACCAAAGCTCTAGCTTATACTGCACAATTCTACAAATTATACCAAACAATGGAAAGAGTGTGAGCCCAACAATTGCTTTCTCAAGAGGTTCGTAGAGTACTCATGGCCTAGCTAGTGGAAGAGGCTAGTGTAGATTCTCACTTCAGCAAAACTCTACAACTCCTCTTAGAAACCTATGGTGTAGTGGAAGCTATACGATACACTCTGCACACTCCTCGTGCCCAATACCACCCATGCTGATTACAAACACAACCAAGGTCAGGAAAGAATATTCATCATCCCATCACTACTATGGAGGCAACCAAAGCAATCGAGACAACTTTCCAAGCAATTGATATTGCCATGCCTAGTCCAACAAGGCAGGCATTGGGAACTTTTGGTCATGAAACAAGTGTCGTCCATGAAGATACAATCGAGCCACTTCCTCCAACACCCCCACCATCACCTCCTCAAACAGAGGTTGTAAATGTTATTCCTAATGTTGATAGTTGAGAGCAAACCTTCATCTTCCATAGCCCCACTTCCAATTCAACCATGTTTTCTTCCTTTGACAACCTATTGTATCATACCACCACCAATAGAACAGAATCTCTTATTAACCTTGCCATGGGACATCCCACCTCCACAACCTCACTCATAGGCCACCCAGAGTTTAGATCCACTTTTCTAGGCTTCCTATCATCAAACCTCATTCCATGGCATTCCCACCTCCAAGCTCTCACATTCCAACCTCCATCCCTCCATCCCTCCAATCCTCTAACCCATGCATGCCGTTTTCTCTAAATGGTTCCCACCCTACACCCAAACCTCTTTGTCTGTTCCATTCTCAGCACCCACATCACATTTATTCACCATGACCACACACACGCCACCTACCATTCCAATGTACGTGGTAGACACCACACTCATATCCATGTCTAACAACATGGACATTTCACCACCCACAACACCTCCCCCTCCTCCCATGATTCCACCATCCCCCATTCCCCTACCACCAACTTCACCTGCACCCACTTCTCTTTTAGACGCAGCATTCAAACTTCCCATTCCCCGTTCCCTTTCCCTTTCCCTTGCATCGACCAATGTACAAACTGCATCCTCATCTATAGATGATGCATTCAGTGCTATGATTCAATGTATGATGCTCCTCCGAACAGAGTACTACTTGCTCAAAACAAGAAATAACACACTACAAAATCGTTTTGAGGGCTTACAACAATGAATAGCAATACTCAAAGTAGACAACAAAAGTTTACAAGATCAGTTTCATATGTTACAAGAAGCACACAACATACTCAGAGACCAATTCCACACTCAAATGGAATGCAATTTAAAAAGTCCAATGCAACATGGCACTCCTCCAAAGATATCTTATTGTGGCTTAAGAGGAGAACAAATGTTTCAAGCTACAAAATCAAGAAAAATTTAGCAATGTCCATAGAGAACAAACTAGGGGCACCCACAACTCCATCAAAGTTTCAAGCCATTTCCCCTAATAACATCAAACTTATACTAGAAGATTATGCCAACCTACTAGAGGCACATGAAAAATTATTGGAGAACCTAAATCAACTCTAGCAACAAAGAGAGTCAAAAGCTACAATTTTTCAATGTAGCACAACATCATCCTCTTCAGACATTAATGAGTCCAACTATTTAAAGTTGCATATGTAAAAGTCGCATGTAGAAAGTGTTTGTTTCAGACATAGGTTTAATTATTGAAGTAAATCTAAAGTTTTGTAAGTTTTTTTGGAGAAATTTAACTTGAAAATACTAGAAGAGTGTTATACCAAATTTTTTTAGAAAACTTTAATCATTTCATTAGTCAATGAGTGAATTTGGTGAGGCAGACTTTTTTGAGTGAAGCTAGTTTTCATAGAGAAGCTGAGTGTTCATATTTTGGTAAAAGATTTCAAAATTAGTGAAACTTTTGAGCTATACTTGACATAGAGGTATTCTAAACTCAAGTGTAGCTTGTCTTTTGGAGATTAATCATCTCCATCAGTGGTATTAGAGTAGGAATAATCAGATTTGAAGAAAAGGAAAATCTCAACTACTGGAGACATACAAAATTCAACAATTGAAGATTCAAAAGGAAAAAGTGTAAAGGAAAAACTAAAGGGAGACACAGGAGAGCAATCAAAAGGATCAAAGGAAGTAAACTTCAAAGCTAAGGTACAGTCATTACTCATAAGGTTGAAGATTTGATAGTACAGGTGAAGAAAGGATGGGAGATAGTCTCCAATTGAGAAGTTGGATAGAGAGAACTATCCAGCTTGGTCTATGAGGATGGAAGCTCATCTTATGAGCAAAGATCTGATGGGATACATCATAGGAGAAGACGAGAAGCCACATTTCAAAGATCCTAGTTTTCCAACTAGGGAGGAGCTTGCATATTTAAATATTTGGATGAAGAAGGATGCTCAAGCAAGGAGCATTATCTACATGGCAATAAATGATTACTTGCTTCCTCAAATGAGAGGACTTGAAAGTGCAAGTGATATATGGAGTTCTTTGGAGGAGCATTTTCAGAATACAACCATGTCAAGGAAAGCGTCATTATGGGCAGAGTTTACCACATTCAAGAAGAAGGGTTCACAATCAATATCTGATCATGTGACAAAGATGAAAGATTTTGCTGACTCCTTAGGTGCAGTTGATGAAGACATTGAAGAAGATAAATTGGTAAGACAAATTCTCATAGGTCTAAGAGGAGATGAGAAGCGGAAGACTTTCATACTCAGAACTTTCATTGGATCATTTCACTCCTGATTTGAATCAATTGCTAGGACATATGCTAACTTTTGAGAATGATATCAAAGGAGATGTTGATAAGAACACAAGTCATGCAATGTATTCTAAGGATAAGAAGAAATCTATCAAAGGAAAGCAACAATCAGTTGAAGATGAAGGTACTTCAAGTCAAGAAAACTTCTTAAGAGGAAGAGGAAGTGGCAGAAGTAGAGGAAGAGGCAGAAATAGCAAAGATAATGTCAAAGCCTGTTGGATATGTGGTAAGACCAATCATCTATCTCATGAATGTTGGCATAATAATCAAAGCAATTGTAACTTTAATCAAAATTTGAACCAAAGAGGAAGAGGTGGAAGAAATCAGAGAGGAAATTATAGAGGTAGAGGTGGCAAGAGTTTCTTTGGAAGAAATGGAGGAAGAAACTTCCAAAACCAATCCCACAATAATACCTACTACAATTATGCATCAAATGAGAAAGAAGATTCAACTCTTATTATGAATGCAACATGTGAAGCTTCAAATGAAGACTTAAGGGTACTCTATATTGACCTAGGGTGTAGCAATCACCTGAGTGGAAACATTGCTTTGATGACTGATTTGGATCATAAGGCAATCAATCATATAGTTCAAAGAAGTGACAATACAAAGCACAAGGTGAAGTCAATTGGATCAGTTAAAGCCAAAGATGGAAGTACTCTCTTGAGTAAGGTTTTATATGTTCCTACAATTCCAAAGAATTTGATTAGTGTAGGACAAATTGTGGAAAAAGTGATGGAGAGTGTTAATCTCCAAAAGAACAAGTTAACCTTGAATTTAGATCACCTCTATATCAAGATCAACTTTAGACTCCACCTAATTTAGAGAATCTTCATCAAATTATCAGAAAATTGATTATTCTGAAAATTTCAGTTTCTTCAGAAAAGTCTGCTGCAGATTAGTCACTCATTGACTAATCAATCCTGTAAAGTTTTTGATAAAACTTTGCACAACACTTCGCCTTAAGGTTGCGCAACTTTGCCAAGTTAAATCTCTCAAAAAGATTAAGTACACACTGAGAAATGTGTGAAACACTTTACCTATGTCTGAAAGTGCTTCTCTGCAATGGCGACTTTGACACCTGCAACTTCTTAGCACTGGTTCTCCCAAAGTAAATCCCGTTTGATCAAGATCTTTTAGCCATAGATAGCTTACCTTCCAACTTAGATTTTAAGCCCTCATTTGTGTAAAACTTTACACTGTAGACTGAGCAATGATCATTTCATTGAAGATGAAATGTGCGCCAGATTTCTCGACTGTTAGAACATTCTTACATATGAATGTTCCTAATTAAAATTCTCACAGCCTGATTACAATTAACCTCTCAAATTCTAGCCATAGATAGATTAGCTATGGACTTAGATACGTACAAAAGGATTTCTCAAAAGATTAAACACAGAGGGAGCAGACAGCAAAATATCGGGCGCAAAATTTTTCGATTTCTCAGAAAATTTACATCTAAGTGAGGATGGACAATTCACTCACTCTTCATGTGTCTAATGACACTAATTTCTCTCTCTATTCTCAAAATCTCTTCTGCTCTCTTTGCCCGACATTTTCAAACATATTTATAGATGAATATATACAAGTGTATGACTTAAACAAGGATATAAGTCAGCTAATGTACATATGTGTACATATCTTTGAGTTTTCTGAAAATGTCCTTCCTTCAACCATCTGACTTTGTTTCCTTCTTGACTTCTTGACTTCATTTCTCCATAATCCTTCAATTGATGATTGTCATGCACCAACAGCTCCCCCTCAATCATTAATTGAGGCTCTTCTCTATCTTCTTTACTCCAACCATATCCTTGAATCTTTGTAGTTTTGGTCCATCTAGACTTTTAGTCATCATATCTGCAACTTGATCTTTTGTGGGAGTGTGTATGACTTCAATCTCTTTCTCAATGACCTTCTCTCTCAGAAAATGATACTGTATTTCAATATGCTTAGTTCTAGCATGAAATACAGGATTAGCTGCCAAGTATAATGAACTCATATTGTCTCCACAAATAATAGGAGTACTCTGAATAACATCAAAAACTTTCAAAAGTGTCTTTAGCCATATTACCTCTTTTGCAGCTTCCACCATACCTTTATATTCTGCCTCTGTAGATGACAAAGCAACTGTATGTTGCTTCTTGGAACACCATGAAATCAATTTGTCTCCTACATAGCACAAGTATCCATGTGTTGATCTTCTATCATCCACATTACCTGCCCAATCTGCATCACTATATATCTTGATTCTTGTATCTGAAGTAAACCCATAGTACAACCCTTCTTTGAGTGTACCCTTGATGTACCTAAGTACTCTTTGTCCTGCAATCCAATGTTCCTTTCTAGGACAATGCATGAATTGTGAAAGCACACCAACTGCATATGACAAGTCAGGCCTTGTCAATGTAGCATAAATCAAGCTACCAACCAAACTTTGATAGAGTTTCATATCTCTGAACTCTTCTCCTCCAAACCTAGACAATTTATGGTTCATTTCCAAAGGTGTAGGTGCAACCCTGCAATCTTCCATTTTAAATTTGGTTAGCAAATTTTTAAGATACCTTTCTTGGGTCACATATACTCCATGTTGAGTATAAGAGATCTCCATTCCCAAGAAGAATGATAGGTTCCCCAAATCACTGATTTTGAACTCTTTCTCCATCTGCTTTTTGATCATTTGTATCCCCTTATCATCTGTTCCTGTAAGTATTATGTCATCAACATAAATACACACATAAATGAATCCATTTTCACTTGCTTTGACTAGCAAGCTACTATCTGCCTTTGATGCTTGAAAACCAAGATCATTCAAGAATTTTACAAGCCTATAATTCCAAGCCCTTGGGGCTTGCTTCAACCCATACAAAGCTCTCTTGAGCTTACACACATAATTTGGACTCACTTGATCTTTGAACCCATCTGGTTGCTCCATGTAGACTTCATCTGAAATGTAACCATTCAAGAAAGCATTTTTAACATCTAATTGAGACAACTTCCAACCTTTACAAGCAGCAATTGCAATGAGTGTCCTGATGGTTGTCATCTTTGCCACAGGACTATAAGTCTCATCATAGTCCACTCCATATGTCTGTGCATACCCTTTCACAACAAGTCTAGCTTTGTACCTAGACACACTTCCATCTGCAAACCTTTTAGTTTTGTAAACCCACTTACAACCAATGATTTTCTTACTATTAGGTTTAGGAACCAAATCCCATGTTTGATTCTCTATCAATGCATCATACTCCTCTTGCATAGCATCTTCCCAATTCTTCTTCCCTTTGGCTTCTTCATATGTAGAAGGGTCTTCATCTGCTTTTACCAAATAAGCATAATCTTTAGTAGTCAAGAATGAAGTGTCATAGCTATACCTTGTAGGTTGCCATTTGTGCCTAGATGATCTCCTAACTTCTGCACTTCTTGAGGTCTCTGGTTCATCACATTCTGGATCAAACCTTGGCCTCTCTTCAACTTCAATCTGCACTTCATTACTCTCACTTTCATCAAGTAATTGAACCTTTGCTTTACCTTTTCTTTGTTCCACTACTTCTTCATCATCTGCATGTACATTATATTTACCTGCATACCAAGTACCTTGCTCATCAAATGTAACATCCTTGGATACAATAAATTGCTTTGTGGATGGACTCCACAACCTGTATCCCATTTGCTTATCATCATAACCAATGAATACATACTTCTCTGCCTTAGGCTCCAACTTATGCCTCAATTGAGATGGCACATATGCATATGCCAAGCATCCAAATATTCTGCAATGATCCAAGGTAGGTTTCTTACCCCACCAAGCTTCATATGGTGTCATACCCTGCAAAGCTTTACAAGGCAATCTATTAACCAAATATGTAGCTGTATTAACATCCTCAGCCCACAAATAATTTGGGCAATTCTTCTCTTTCATCATGGACCTTGCAAACTCAACAAGAGTCCTATTTCTTCTTTCTGCTACCCCATTTTGTTGAGGAGAGTACCTGCAAGTAACTTCTCTCTTTATACCTGCATTCCACAAATAATCATTGAACTCATTTGAAAAATACTCTCCCCCTCCATCTGACCTTAGTCTCCTCAATTTTTGACCTGTAATCCTTTCTGCATATGCATGATAGTGTTTAAATGTATTAAACACTTCTGACTTTTCCTTAATCACATAAATTGTGATCCACCTGGTAGCATCATCAACATATATGACATAATATCTTGAACCATTTATACTAAAGTCCTTTGAAGGACCCCACACATCTGTATGCACCAATTCAAGTCTTTCTGAATACATAAATCCATGCTTGGAATAGGATTGCTTATGAGCCTTACCTAATTGACATGCCTCACATCTGTATGTCATGTGTTGACCTGCAATGTTAGGCATTCCAAGCACTGAATCATTGTTAATCATTTCTTTGATACCTCTTTCATTAAAGTGTCCAAGTCTTTTGTGCCAAAGATCCAATTCTGACACCTTCTGCTCTCCATATGTGAACATAGCATGTCCAACATTTCCTTGTACCTTCAATGTGAAAAGCCTTCCTTCTTTCTTTCCTGCAATAACTTGTTTATACCCTTGACTAGGGTCTTCCACATAAACTCCATCATTTGTGAACCTTACCTCATATCCTTTTTCCACAATTTGACCTACACTGATCAAATTCTTTGGAATTGTGGGAACATAAAGTACCTTACTCAGAAGAGTGCTCCCATCCTTAGCTTTGACTGAACCAATTGACTTTACCTTATGCTTTGTATTATCACCTGTCTGCACTGTATGATTAATTGCATTATGATCTAGGTCAGTCATCAAAGCAATATTTCCACTTAAATGATTACTACATCCTGAATCAATATAGAACACTCTCATGTCCTCATGTGAGATTTCACATGTATTCATAATGAGAGTCGAATCCTCCTTTTGATCTGATGCATAGTTGTAGTAGGTGTTATTATAGGATTGACTTTGGAAGTTTCTTCCACCACCTCTTCCAAAAGAATTCCTACCACCTCTACCTCTGAAATTTCCTCTCTGAAATCTACCTCCTCTTCCTCTTTGATTAAAGTTCTGATAATTACCATTGTTTTGATTATTATGCCAACAATCATGAGATAGATGATTGGTCTTACCACATATCCAACAAGCTCTTGCATTCTCTTTGTTGTTTCTGCCTCTTCCTCTACTTCTGCCATTTCCTCTTCCTCTTATGAAGTTTGCTTGGTTTGATGTACCTTCTTCTTCACCTGATTGTTGCTTCCCTTTGTTGACTTTCTTCTTGTCTTTAGAATACATTGCATGACCTGCACTCTTATCAACATCTCCTTTGATATCATTCTCAAAAGTTAGCATATGACCTAACAATTGATTCAAATCGGGAGTAAAGCGATCTAATGAAAGTTCTGTAGATAAAATGAAAGGCTTCCATTTCTCATCTCCTCTTAGTCCTGTGAGTATTTGTCTTACCAATTTGTCTTCTTCAATATCTTCATCAACTGCACCTAAAGAATCTGCAATGTCCTTCATCTTTGTCACATAATCAGAAATTGATTGTGAGGCCTTCTTCTTGAAGGTAGTAAACTCTTCCCATAGTGAAGCCTTCCTTGATTTGGTTGTATTTTGGAAATGCTCTTCCAAAGCATTCCAAATGTCACAAGCACTTTCAAGTCCTCTAATGTGAGGAAGCAAATAGTCATTGACTGCCATGTAGATGATGCTTCTTGCTTGAGCATCCTTCTTCATCCAATTCTTCAAATCTGCAAGCTCCTCCCTAGTTGGAACACTAGGATCTCTGAATTCTGGCTTTTCTTCATCTCCTGTGATGTATCCTATCAGATCTTTGCTCATAAGGTGAGCTTCCATCCTCATAGACCATGCAGGATAGTTCTCTCTATCCAATTTTTCAATTTGGAGACTATCTCCCATCTTTACTTCACCTGTAGCTTCAAATCTTTAACCTTTACAGATAATAAATGTACCTTTACTTCAAATGTTGCTCCTTCTGATCCTTTTGATGCTCTTTGTATGTCTTCCTTTGATCTTTCTTCAACCTTTACCCTTCTGCACCTTCAAAATGTAAAGTTTTGTATTTCTGCAATAGTCGGAGTCTTCTTCACTTCAATTTTGACATAACCTGCTCTGATACCACTGATGGAGAGTGTTAATCTCCAAAAGAACAAGTTAACCTTGAATTTAGATCACCTCTATATCAAGATCAACTTTAGACTCCACCTAATTTAGAGAATCTTCATCAAATTATCAGAAAATTGATTATTCTGAAAATTTCAGTTTCTTCAGAAAAGTCTGCTGCAGATTAGTCACTCATTGACTAATCAATCCTGTAAAGTTTTTGATAAAACTTTGCACAACACTTCGCCTTAAGGTTGCGCAACTTTGCCAAGTTAAATCTCTCAAAAAGATTAAGTACACACTGAGAAATGTGTGAAACACTTTACCTATGTCTGAAAGTGCTTCTCTGCAATGGCGACTTTGACACCTGCAACTTCTTAGCACTGGTTCTCCCAAAGTAAATCCCGTTTGATCAAGATCTTTTAGCCATAGATAGCTTACCTTCCAACTTAGATTTTAAGCCCTCATTTGTGTAAAACTTTACACTGTAGACTGAGCAATGATCATTTCATTGAAGATGAAATGTGCGCCAGATTTCTCGACTGTTAGAACATTCTTACATATGAATGTTCCTAATTAAAATTCTCACAGCCTGATTACAATTAACCTCTCAAATTCTAGCCATAGATAGATTAGCTATGGACTTAGATACGTACAAAAGGATTTCTCAAAAGATTAAACACAGAGGGAGCAGACAGCAAAATATCGGGCGCAAAATTTTTCGATTTCTCAGAAAATTTACATCTAAGTGAGGATGGACAATTCACTCACTCTTCATGTGTCTAATGACACTAATTTCTCTCTCTATTCTCAAAATCTCTTCTGCTCTCTTTGCCCGACATTTTCAAACATATTTATAGATGAATATATACAAGTGTATGACTTAAACAAGGATATAAGTCAGCTAATGTACATATGTGTACATATCTTTGAGTTTTCTGAAAATGTCCTTCCTTCAACCATCTGACTTTGTTTCCTTCTTGACTTCTTGACTTCATTTCTCCATAATCCTTCAATTGATGATTGTCATGCACCAACAAAAAGGATATGAGGTGAGGTTCACCAATGATGGATTTTATGTTGAAGACCCTAGCCAAGGGTATAAGCAAATTGTTACAGGAAAGAAAGAAGGAAGGCTCTTCACATTGAGGGTACAAGGTAATGTTGGACATGCCATATTTACATATGGAGAGCGAAAGGTTTCTGGGTTGGATCTTTGGCATAAGAGGCTTAGAGACTTCAATGAAAGAGGTATCAAAGAGATGATTAATAATGGTTCAGTACTTGGATTACCTAATGGTTCAGGTCAACATATGATATATAGATGTGAAGCATGTCAATTAGGTAAGGCTCATAAGCAATCATATAAGAAGCATGGTTTCATGTATTCAGAAAGACTTGAATTGGTACATACAGATGTGTGGGGTCCTTAAAGGACTTTAGCATAAATGGTTCAAGATATTATTTCATATATCTTGATGATGCTACCATGTGGATCACTATTTATGTGATCAAAGACAAGTCAGAAGTGTTTAGTACATTTAAACACTATCAGGCATATGCAGAAAGAATTAGAGGACAAAAATTGAAGAGGTTAAGATCAGATGGAGGGGGAGAGTATTTCTCAAATGAATTCAGTGATTATTTGTGGAATCCAGGTATAAAGAGAGAAGTTACTTGCAAGTAATCTCCTCAAAAAAATGGTGTAGAAAAAAGGAGAAATAGAACTCTTGTTGAGTTTGCAAGATCAATGATGAAAGAAAAGAATTGCCCTAATTATTTATTGGTTGAGGCTGTAAATACAGCCACATGCTTGGTTAATAGGCTACCATGTAAATCTTTGTAGGGTATGACACCACATGAAGCTTGGTGGGGTAAGAGGCCTACATTAGATCATTGCAAAGTATTTGGTTGCTTAGCTTATGCTTATGTTCCCTCTAAATTAAGGCATAAATTGGAACCAAAGGCTGAAAAATATGTGTACATTGGTTATGATGATAAGCAAATGGGATACAAGTTGTGGAGTTCATCTACAAAGCAATTTCTAGTATCAAAGGATGTCACATTTGATGAGCAAAGTACTTGGTATTCAGGTACTACTAATAATACTTATGCAAGTCTTGAAGAAACATTGAATCAGAAGAAAGGTAAATCAAAGGTTCAAATCTTTGAAGAAGAAGAGAGCAATGAAGCACTAGTTGAAGTTGAAGAAATGCCAAGGTTTGATCCAGAGTGTGATGGACCAAAAACTTCAAGAAGTGCAGAACTGAGAAGGTCATCAAGGCACAAATGGCAACCCACAAGGTATAGCTATGATACTTCATTCTTGACTACTAAATATTATTCTTACATGATAAAAGCAGATGAAGACCCATCTAAATATGATGAAGCCAAAGGAAAGGAGAATTGGGAAAAAGCTATGAAAGAAGAGTATGATGCACTCATTGAGAATGAGACTTGGGAATTGGTACATAAACCAATTAATCAGAAGGTAAGTGGATGTAAGTGGGTTTACAAAACAAAAAGATTTGCATATGGAAGTGTGACTAGGTACAAGACAGACTTGTTGTAAAAGGATATGCACAGACATATGGTGTGGACTATGATGAAACTTATAGTCCTATTGCAAAGATGACAACCATAAGGACTCTTATAGCTATTGCTCCTTGCAAAGGTTGGAAATTATCTCAATTAGATGTGAAGAATGCATTCTTAAATGGTTACATTTTAGATGAAGTTTACATGTAACAACGAGATAGTTTTAAATATCAATTTTATCCAGATCATGTGTGTAAGTGTTGGTGCATGACAATCATCAATTGAAGAATTATGGAGGAATGAAGTCAAGGAGTCAAGAAGAAAACAAAGTCAGATGGTTGAAGGAAGGACATGTTCAGAAAATCCAAAGACATGTACACATATGTACATTAGCTGACTTATACCTTTGTCTAGTCATACACTTGTATATATTCATCTATAAATATGATGGAAAATGTCGGGCAAATAGAGCAGAAGAAGATTAGAGAATAGGGAGAGAGAAACTAGTGTCATTAGACACATTTGAAGAGAGTGAATTATCCATCCTCACTTGTATGTAAATTTTCTAAAGAAATCGAAAAACTTGCGCCCGATGTTTAGCAGTCTGCTCCTTCTGTGTTTAATCTTCTGAGAAATCCTTCTGCACGTGTCTAAGTCCATAGCTAATCTATCTATGGCTAAAATTTGAGAGGTTAATTGTAATCAGGCTGAGAGAATTTTGGTTAGGAACATTCATATGTAAGATTGTTCTAAGAGTCGAAGAATCTGGCGCACATTTCATCTTCAATGAAATGATCATTGCTTAGTCCACAGTGTAAAGTTTTACACAAATGAGGGCTTAAAATCTAAGTTGGAAGGTAAGCCATCTATGGCTAAAAGATCTTGATCAAACGGGTTCAGAGCTGGGAGAACCAAAACTAAGAAGTTGCAGGTGTCAAAGTCGCCATTGCAAGGAAGCAGTTTCAGACATAGGTAAAGTGTTTCACACATTTCTCACAGTATACTCAATCATTTTGAGAGATTTAACTTGGTAAAGTTGCGCAACCTTAAGGCGAAGTGTTGTGCAAAGTTTTATCAAAAACTTTACAGGATTGATTAGTCAATGAGTGATTAATCTGCAGCAGACTTTTCTGAAGAAACTGAATTTTTCAGAATAATCAATTTTCTGATAAATTGGTGAATGATCTCTAAGTTTGGTGGAGTCTAAAGTTAATCTTGATATAGAAGTGATCTAAATTCAAGGTTAACTTGTTCTTTTGGAGATTAACACTCTCCATCAGTGGTATCAGAGCAGGTTGTGTCAAAATTGAAGTGAAGGAGACTCCGACTATTGCAGAAATACAAAACTTTACATTTCAAAGGTGCAAAAGGTCAAAGTGTGAAGAAAGATTAAAGGAAGACATACAAAGAGTATCAAAAGGATCAGAAGGAGCAACATTCGAAGTAAAGGTACATTCATTATCTGTAAAGGTTAAAGATTTGAAGCTACAGGTGAAGTAAAGATGGGAGATAGTCTCCAAATTGAGAAGCTGGATAGAGAGAACTATCCTGCATGGTCTATGAGGATGGAAGCTCATCTTATGAGCAAAGATTTGATAGGATATATCACAGGAGATGAAGAAAAGCCAAAATTCAGAGATCCTAGTGTTCCAACTAGGGAGGAGCTTGCAGATTTGAAGAATTGGATGAAGAAGGATGCTCAAGCAAGAAGCATCATCTACATGGCAGTCAATGACTATTTGCTTCCTCACATTAGAGGACTTGAAAGTGCATGTGACATTTGGAATGCTTTGGAAGAGCATTTCCAAAATACAACCAAATCAAGGAAGGCTTCACTATGGGCAGAGTTTACTACCTTCAAGAAGAAGGCCTCACAATCAATTTCTGATTATGTGACAAAGATGAAGGACATTGCAGATTCTTTAGGTGCAGTGGATGAAGATATTGAAGAAGACAAATTGGTAAGACAAATACTCACAGGGCTAAGAGGAGATGAGAAATGGAAGCCTTTCATTTTATCTACAGAACTTTCATTAGATCACTTTACTCCTGACTTGAATCAATTGTTAGGTCATATGCTAACTTTTGAGAATGATGTCAAAGGAGATGTTGATAAGAGTGCAGGTCATGCAATGTATTCTAAAGACAAGAAGAAAGCCAACAAAGGAAAGCAACAATCAGGTGAAGAAGAAGGTACTTCAAACCAAGCAAACTTCATGAGAGGAAGAGGAAATGGCAGAAGTAGAGGAAGAGGCAGAAACAACAAAGAGAATGTAAGAGCTTGTTGGATATGTGGTAAGACCAATCATCTATCTCATGATTGTTGGCATAATAATCAAAACAATGGTAATTATCAGAACTTTAATCAAAGAGCAAGAGGTGGTAGATTTCAGAGAGGAAACTTCAGAGGTAGAGGTGGTAGGAATTCTTTTGGAAGAGGTGGAGGAAGAAACTTCCAAAGTCAATCCTATAATAACACCTACTACAACTATGCATCAGATCAAAAGGAGGACTCGACTCTCATTATGAATACATGTGAAACTTCACATGAGGACATGAGAGTGTTTTATATTGATTCAGGATGTAGTAATCATTTGAGTGGAAATATTGCTTTGATGACTGACCTAGATCATAATGCAATTAATCATACAGTGCAGACAGGTGATAATACAAAGCATAAGGTAAAGTCAATTGGTTCAGTCAAAGCTAAGGATGGGAGCACTCTTCTGAGTAAGGTACTTTATGTTCCCACAATTCCAAAGAATTTGATCAGTGTAGGTCAAATTGTGGAAAAAGGTTATGAAGTAAGGTTTACCAATGATGGAGTTTATGTGGAAGACCCTAGTCAAGGGTATAAACAAGTTATTGCAGGAAAGAAAGAAGGAAGGCTCTTCACATTGAAGGTACAAGGAAATGTTGGACATGCTATGTTCACATATGGAGAGCAGAAGGTGTCAGAATTGGATCTTTGGCACAAAAGACTTGGACACTTTAATGAAAGAGGTATCAAAGAAATGATTAACAATGATTCAGTGCTTGGAATGCCTAACATTGCAGGTCAACACATGACATACAGATGTGAGGCATGTCAATTAGGTAAGGCTCATAAGCAATCCTACTCCAAGCATGGGTTTATGTATTCAGAAAGACTTGAATTGGTGCATACAGATGTGTGGGGTCCTTCAAAGGACTTTAGTATAAATGGTTCAAGATATTATGTCATATATGTTGATGATGCTACCAGGTGGATCACAATTTATGTGATTAAAGAAAAGTCAGAAGTGTTTAATACATTTAAACACTATCATGCATATGCAGAAAGGATTACAGGTCAAAAATTGAAGAGACTAAGGTCAGATGGAGGGGGAGAGTATTTTTCAAATGAGTTCAATGATTATTTGTGGAATGCAGGTATAAAGAGAGAAGTTACTTGCAGGTACTCTCCTCAACAAAATGGGGTAGCAGAAAGAAGAAATAGGACTCTTGTTGAATTTGCAAGGTCCATGATGAAAGAGAAGGATTGCCCAAATTATTTGTGGGCAGAGGCTGTAAACACAACTACTTATTTGGTTAATAGATTGCCTTGTAAAGCTTTGCAGGGTATGACACCATATGAAGCTTGGTGGGGTAAGAAACCTACCTTGGATCATTGCAGAATATTTGGATGCTTGGCATATGCATATGTGCCATCTCAATTGAGGCATAAGTTGGAGCCTAAGGCAGAGAAGTATGTATTCATTGGTTATGATGATAAGCAAATGGGATACAGGTTGTGGAGTCCATCCACAAAGCAATTTATTGTATCCAAGGATGTTACATTTGATGAGCAAGGTACTTGGTATGCAGGTAAATATAATGTACATGCAGATGATGAAGAAGTAGTGGATCAAAGAAAAGGTAAAGCAAAGATTCAATTACTTGATGAAAGTGAGAGTAATGAAGTGCAGATTGAAGTTGAAGAGAGGCCAAGGTTTGATCCAGAATGTGATGAACCAGAGACCTCAAGAAGTGCAGAAGTTAGGAGATCATCTAGGCACAAATGGCAACCTACAAGGTATAGCTATGACACTTCATTCTTAACTACTAAAGATTATGCTTATTTGATAAAAGCAGATGAAGACCCTTCTACATATGAAGAGGCCAAAGGGAAGAAGAATTGGGAAGATGCTATGCAAGAGGAGTATGATGCATTGATAGAGAATCAAACATGGGATTTGGTTCCTAAACCTAATAGTCAGAAGATCATTGGATGTAAGTGGGTTTACAAGACTAAAAGATTTGCAGATGGAAGTGTGTCTAGGTACAAAGCTAGACTTGTTGTGAAAGGGTATGCACAGACATATGGAGTGGACTATGATGAGACCTATAGTCCTGTGGCAAAGATGACAACCATTAGGACACTCATAGCAATTGCTGCTTGCAAAGGTTGGAAGTTATCTCAATTAGATGTAAAAAATGCTTTCTTGAATGGTTACATTTCAGATGAAGTCTACATGGAGCAACGAGATGGGTTCAAAGATCAAGTGAGTCCAAATTATGTGTGTAAGCTCAAGAGAGCTTTGTATGGGTTAAAGCAAGCCCCAAGGGCTTGGAATTATAGGCTTGTAAAATTCTTGAATGATCTTGGATTTCAAGCATCAAAGGCAGATAGTAGCTTGCTAGTCAAAGCAAGTGAAGATGGGTTCATTTATGTTTGTATTTATGTTGATGACATAATACTTACAGGAACAGATGATAAGGGAATACAAATGATCAAGAAGCAGATGGAGAAAGAGTTCAAAATCAGTGATTTGGGGAATCTATCATTCTTCTTGGGAATGGAGATTTCTTATACTCAACATGGAGTATATGTGACCCAAGAAAGGTATCTTAAAAATTTGCTAACCAAATTTAAAATGGAAGATTGCAGGGTTGCACCTACACCTTTGGAAGTAAACCATAAATTGACTAGGTTTGGAGGAGAAGAGTTCAGAGATATGAAACTCTATCAAAGCTTGGTTGGTAGCTTGATTTATGCTACATGGACAAGGCCTGACTTGTCATATGTAGTTGGTGTGCTTTCACAATTCATGCATTGTCCTAGAAAAGAACATTGGATTGCAGGACAAAGAGTACTTAGGTACATCAAGGGTACACTCAGAGAAGGGTTGTACTATGGATTTACTTCTGATACAAGAGTGAAGATATATAGTGATGCAGATTGGGCAGGTAATGTGGATGATAGAAGATCAACACATGGATACTTGTGCTATGTAGGAGACAAATTGATTTCATGGTGTTCCAAGAAGCAACATACAGTTGCTTTGTCATCTACAGAAGCAGAATATAAAGGTATGGTGGAAGCTGCAAAAGAGGTAATATGGCTAAAGACACTTTTGAAAGTTTTTGATGTGATTCAGAGTACTCCTATTATTTGTGGAGACAATATGAGTTCATTATACTTGGCAGCTAATCCTGTATTTCATGCTAGAACTAAGCATATTGAAATACAATATCATTTTCTGAGAGAGAAGGTCATTGAGAAGGAGATTGAAGTCATACACACTCCCACAAAAGATCAAGTTGCAGATATGATGACAAAAAGTCTAGATGGACCAAAACTACAAAGATTCAAGGATATGGCTGGAGTAAAGAAGATAGAGAAGAACCTCAATTAATGATTGAGGGGGAGCTGTTGGTGCATGACAATCATCAATTGAAGAATTATGGAGGAATGAAGTCAAGGAGTCAAGAAGAAAACAAAGTCAGATGGTTGAAGGAAGGACATGTTCAGAAAATCCAAAGACATGTACACATATGTACATTAGCTGACTTATACCTTTGTCTAGTCATACACTTGTATATATTCATCTATAAATATGATGGAAAATGTCGGGCAAATAGAGCAGAAGAAGATTAGAGAATAGGGAGAGAGAAACTAGTGTCATTAGACACATTTGAAGAGAGTGAATTATCCATCCTCACTTGTATGTAAATTTTCTGAAGAAATCGAAAAACTTGCGCCCGATGTTTAGCAGTCTGCTCCTTCTGTGTTTAATCTTCTGAGAAATCCTTCTGCACATGTCTAAGTCCATAGCTAATCTATCTATGGCTAAAATTTGAGAGGTTAATTGTAATCAGGCTGAGAGAATTTTGGTTAGGAACATTCATATGTAAGATTGTTCTAAGAGTCGAAGAATCTGGCGCACATTTCATCTTCAATGAAATGATCATTGCTTAGTCCACAGTGTAAAGTTTTACACAAATGAGGGCTTAAAATCTAAGTTGGAAGGTAAGCCATCTATGGCTAAAAGATCTTGATCAAACGGGTTCAGAGCTGGGAGAACCAAAACTAAGAAGTTGCAGGTGTCAAAGTCGCCATTGCAAGGAAGCAGTTTCAGACATAGGTAAAGTGTTTCACACATTTATCACAGTATACTCAATCATTTTGAGAGATTTAACTTGGTAAAGTTGCGCAACCTTAAGGCGAAGTGTTGTGCAAAGTTTTATCAAAAACTTTACAGGATTGATTAGTCAATGAGTGATTAATCTGCAGCAGACTTTTCTGAAGAAACTGAATTTTTCAGAATAATCAATTTTCTGATAAATTGGTGAATGATCTCTAAGTTTGGTGGAGTCTAAAGTTAATCTTGATATAGAAGTGATCTAAATTCAAGGTTAACTTGTTCTTTTGGAGATTAACACTCTCCATCAGTAAGCTCAAGAGAGATTTGTATGGCTTGAAGTAGGCCCCAAGAGCATGGAATTATAGACTTGTAAAGTTCTTGAAGGAACTTGGTTTTCAAGCATCAAAGGCAGATAGTAGCTTGCTAGTCAAAGCAAGTGAAGATGGGTTTATCTATGTTTGTATTTATGTTGATGACATAATACTTACAGGTACAGATGAAAAAGGCATACAAATGCTTAAGAAGGAGATGGAGAAAGAATTCAAGATCAGTGACTTGGGAAATTTGTCATATTTGTTGGGAATAGAGATATATACACAACATGGAGTATATGTAACTCAAGAAAGGTATTTGAAGAATTTCCTAATCAAATTTAAAATGGAAGATTGCAAGATAGCACCAACTCCAATGGAGGTAAATCAAAAATTGAGTAGATATGGAGGAGAAGAATTCAAAGACATGAAGCTTTATCAGAGTTTGGTGGGTAGCTTGATTTATGCTACATTAACAAGGCTTGATTTATCATATGCAGTTAGAGTTTTATCTCAATTCATGCATTGTCCTAGAAAGTAACATTGGATTGTAGGCCAAAGGGAAGGTTGATCAAATCTCAGTGTATAGTGTAAAGTTTTACACAAATGAGGAGTCAAAATCTAAGTTCGAAGGTAAGCCATCTATTTCTAAAAGCATTTGATTAAATGGGTTATATTTTATGAGAACCAACTATTTAAAGTTGCATATGTAAAAGTCACCTCTAGAAAGTGCTTGTTTCAGACATAGGTTTACTTATTGAAGAAAATCTAAAGTTTTGTAAGTTCTTTTGGAGAAATTTTACCTGAAGTAGTTGCATAGACACTAGAAGAGTGTTTTAACAAGTTTTCATAGAAAACTTTAATCATTTCATTAGTCAATGAGTGAATTGTGTGAGGCATACTTTTTTGAGTGAAGCTAGTTTTCATAGAGAAGCTGAGTGATCATATTTTGGTAAAAAAAATCAAAATTAGTGAAAGTTTTGAGCTATACTTGACATAGAGGTGTTCTAAACTCAAGTGTAGCTTGCCTTTTGGAGATTAACCATCTCCATCAGCCAAAGCTAAACAAAAAACTATAAAAAGAGCTAGAGAGCTCATTTTTGAGGTTAGCTTCTTAGTATCTTGTTAGAGAGTTGGCTTGGTAGAGATAGAAGCTTTTGCAAGAGAGTTCTTATGCAATTGAAGCTTTCCATTGTTCCTCTCTTTGATCTTGCCTTGTGTGCATGTGTGTGTGCATGCATGTATGTGCTTTTCACTCACATTTGCTCACCACAATCGCTCACGATCTTCATATCCTCCTCACATCTCAGTGGATTGATGAGTAAAGGAGGTGGTACTCACACTTGAGCTACACCCAATTTTGGCGCCATTGCCAGGGAGCATTCTTGAGGACGAGCATTGTGATGGTAAGATCGTAGATTTGCGATGTTGGAAGGTTAAAAAATAGTCATTTTCTATTCATTTTCCAATTTTTCTTCTCCATCTTCATCATCATCGTCATCACCATCTTCATCCATCTTCATCTTCATAGAATGTTTTTGTTTTTGAGTCCATTTTCACATCATTTCTCATGTGTGGACTGCAAGAAGAACTTGTTTTTTAGGATTTTTTGCACATTTGGGGCTCAACGCATAAATGAGTGATTTTGAGCTCTT
This sequence comes from Ceratopteris richardii, assembly GCA_020310875.1. Taxonomy (NCBI): domain Eukaryota; kingdom Viridiplantae; phylum Streptophyta; class Polypodiopsida; order Polypodiales; family Pteridaceae; genus Ceratopteris; species Ceratopteris richardii. Next base: position 153,856 of record MU260653.1, read on the forward strand.
GGAAAGCGTTAAGAATCCCACACAAACTTTGACTAGTTCTTGAAACAAATCATATGTGAGTTATAGATATGGTATTTTGAAGTTGACCGTGAAGTGGGAGTAGGAGTTAAGGGAGCTCTAGAAATTTTTCAAAAATACAAGGGGGAAAAGTAGGTCTTGGAGATACCTGAATGCAAGTGGACTATCAAAACTATTAAGTCTAAATCATGATCTAACTATGGGATTTTTACAGGTGTATTAAGAGCATCCAAAGGAGTTCAGAGCAAGGCAAAGTGCAACACAAAGCGAGGATTGGGGAGCACAATTATTGGACATGAGAGCATTTTTTTTGGACTTGAGGTTGGAAGAACACTAAAACCCCTTTGTCAATTCTTAGCTTAGGCTAAGTATGAATAGTGGTTTTGAGTAATTGGGGATACATTAGTCATGAAAAAATTCCAAAAAAACCCTAATTTCTTAAATACAAACATATCTCAAACATTGTTGTGAAAAGAATAAGTAACTGTTACAAAAGAATTTTGTAAAACGGTTGTACCTAGGAAAATCAGGATTGATAAGCCAAGGCTTATGAACCTTGGATCAAGCAAAAACCTAGGTCAAGTTAGACAAAGCATCAAATCCTCTAAAGCTAGTGTCAATCACACAGCTAGGTGAAGGGCTCAACAACCTAGCGACTACCCCTACACACTAAGTTCAAAAGCAAGTGAGGCAGAGATGTTCTACAACATGGAAAGACTAGTGGGTAGCTCGGGGATTTCATACTTAGAGATGCTAGAGGGACCATAAAAAACTCAACTAGAGTACATTCAAACCAACCAATTAGGTGCTCACATCTATGAGGACAGTTTGAGAAGGTTTGTCATCCAATTGAAAAACCCTAATTGACTCATTGGGTTAGGTCATCCAGTAGTTAAATTTGAGGGAGACACATATATCGACAAGTTAGGGAACAATGTACATAATCACCAATGACCCTGATAGCATCAATGAATTTGGAGTAATGATCCCTGAAATGGAAATGGGTGATATAGAGCAAGGACATCTAGATGGAGAACCTAGAACGCCAAGAGGCAAATCTATCTTGACTAGGGTACTCAATCTAGATTGGATCCCTCAAGATAACAAAAGAATTGAGTTATTTTTTAATAGAGAGACAGATGAGGCATTTTGGAGATATAAGTATGAGCAACTAAATCAAGTAGGAACAGTCACTATCTACGAGTTCAAGGATTCCGACATGCTAGGAAAAATGGTCTATCTAGATAATAGGTTAGAGCAAGTGTTTGTGGTATCAGAGGAAGGAAGGCATGCTTACACATGGAGGCGTGAATTAGTCTTTCCCCCACCAAGATCAAATGTCTCTTTTGGTTACCAAGGAGCTAGAACATCCCAAGCTCATGGTTCTCAAAGGGAAAAGGGTAGAGAGAGACCCAAGGTAAGTTTTGCCAACATGATAGGAAGAGACTGGTCAATGATAGAGAGAGATAGAATGGAGAAAGATAGAGACCAAGGGAACCTAGACCCCAACGAGGTAGAGATGACTTTCCTCTACCTAGGCCTAGAGAGCATCTTAGAATATTGAGACCGACACAATTAGTAAAATTCATGAAAAATTATTTTGATGGAATAGGTGATCCCTATGACCATGTAGTTGATTTCAAACAAGTGTTGCGAGCTGAACAAGTGGATGACATGTTCACCCAATATAATGCGTTTGGACTCACCTTGAAAAACACTACCCTAAACTGGTTCCAGCCCTTAGAACAAAGGCAATTTAGAGATATACATCACCTACTAGAGACATTTATCACTGAGTTCTCTAAGAGTGGGATTTGGCACAATACCTCATCCTTGATCCATAGCTTTAAGCAAACCCACACCAGCCAAACAAGTGGCATTATTTTTGGATGGCTTGCTAAGTACCAAATTGAGATCCTATGTCTATTTGAAAGAGCCGAGGACCATACAGTAGTGCATTCGCATGTGCATAGACATTGAGGACAATCTGAGAGATGAGTTAGAGCTTTCGAAGGTATACAAAGATTCAAACAGCTCTACTAGCTTTTCATCTGTGAAACCTTGCTATCACTATGGAGGAGATCACATGGCCAACATTTGCCCTATTGTGGCCCAACCCCAAGGGAACGAGAATAGTCAATATCGCATGATAGGGAGAAAATACACGAAGCACATGGCCCAAGATTGTTCGTACAATAGGCAGGCTATCAAACAAACTTATCAGCAACCTTACCAACAGGATAGGTATCAGAACCAATACCAACAGCTATACTATACACCACAACAAAATTATCAACCTCAATACCAACAACAACATGAGGCACCATATAGCCCACAACCAATCCTAGGAAACCAACCATCACCTCCTACTAATGTAATTCTAGTTAAATATGCAATGGTAGATGAAAACCCTAATAGAGCATTGGTACCAATGACCCCATTAGTCTCAGAAATAGAGCTCTGACTACACCCATGAAGATAGTCCATGAGCTTATTACATAGAGTCACCGGAGAATAGGTAATCCCCCTCCTATTCTTAAAATTGATGATCTTCATCATCAATTTCCCCAAGACATTCCATCTATTTACGGAGATTCAGTAGAGCAAGAAGAAGAGGAAAGATTAGATTTTGAATCTAATTCTTTACAAGAGTTGCCTCAATTCACTGACACATGGGAATCTCAATCTCTTCATATCAGAGCTCCCACAATACTAATAAGAAATGAAGACTTAGTGGTTCCAACAAACACTGAAGCCATGAAGAACACAAAGGTACATTGTCATCTCACCTTGGAAGAGCTCCTCAAAGTAAAACCTGAACTATGGAATCATGTGGCAAATCACGTTTGAGAACTTGGTTCCAATGTTTCAAAAGTAGGCTCTAAGCAAAAAGTCCCAGGGATACCTCTAGACAAAATAGGAGACATGAGTGAAGGTGAAGAAGGTAATACTTATCTTCCCATCACTTACCAAGGTTACACAACCAAAGCTATCTTAGATTTAGGTGTTGATGTTGCTATTGCAACCATCTCCTTGTGGAAGCGATGGGGCAAACCTACATTAAGATCAACTAGAATGAAGCTTCAAATGGTTGATGGCCATATTGAAAAACCTCTAGGATTGTTAGAAGGGATAACTCTAACCACTTGTGGTGTAGAGTTTGAGAACTCCTTTGATATATGGGACTTTGGCAAAAATAACGTCTATGAGATGATCCTAAGAAGACCCTTCCTATGACAACTACAAATAGTGCAAGATCGGGGAACCAACTCCTTGTACTTACAACACTTAGGGGTCACAACCAAGGCCAATTTGAAAGATTATACCTTTAGAGATGTACCACCCTACAGTGGAATCCTATCCACAAGGCTCTAGAAGATTCAATCTCTGTACGTTCTGAAAGTTCATTTGATCCATCATGGATGCATGAAGATACTCATTTGTGGATGTGCAAGGTTGCAGAGGAAGAGGAAAGATGCCTAAAAGCAAGAGAAGAATGAACACACCAATGATATTTCCATATGAGGAATTTGAGCCTCATGGTTGGGCTAAAATCTTACCCACCATGGACATTGCTATCAATGAAGAATAGTGGACACCTCATTGTGATGAGGAGGGTTATGATATCTCTGTGTTCATGTGTGAGGCCTTGCTAGACAAATGTGAACCTAATGATGTCATAGACGATGAAGAGGATGATTATGATCTAGAATCCATTGTGATGGATATTTTCTTCAATTCAAAAGAGCACTATCTAGAAGACATAGGAGTATTTAACCAAAAAGAAGAAGAGCCTCTCATAAGCATTAAAACTGTGAATTCAAGGAATGAGAGTGAAGATAGTCAAAAGAAGAAGAAAAGGAAAGCAATGAAACAAGAAGAGGAGGAATCGTTGTTCAAAATACCATAGAATCTCAAGAAATATGAAATTGAAGATCGAAATTTTTTGGTAAGGATGCCTAAAAGAAAGGCTATCACAGGAGAAGCATATGATAATAAAGAAAAGACCAAAAAAATTGTAGCACCCATTGAAGAGAACAAAGAGAGATGTACGTACATAGGAGAAGACCTAAGTGAAGAAGAAGAAGCAGAGCTTGTAGCTTTATTAAGGGAATATGGGGATGTGTTTGCATGGACCTATAGAGACCTGAAGGGAGTAGATCCAGACATATGCTCTCATATGATCCAGATGACAAGTGATGCCAAGCCGAGCAAACAGAAGCCCTACACATATAATGACACTTATGAAGCTAAAATAAAAGAAGAAATTGATAGACTGATTAAAGCCGGATTTATCTATGAGATTGAGCATACTGAATGGGTGTCCCCCATCATGGTAGTGCCCAAGAATAATGAAAAGTTGCGAGTGTGTATTAAACTTAAAAAAGTTAATGCCGCTACAAGCAGAGATAGCTATCCACTTCCAATCATTGAAAATTTATTGGAGCATGTTGCAGGCAAGGAATTTTATAGCTTCCTTGATGGATTTTCAGGTTACAACCAAGTAGCCATTGCCCCACAAGATCAACACAAAACAGCCTTTGCCACAGAGTGGGGATTCTTTGCATTTTGTGTGATTTCATTTGGGCTCATCAGTGCACCTGCAACATTCCAAAGGCTCATGTGTCATGTCTTCAAAGATTTCTTGCAAAAGCGCTTAGAAGTATATGTGGATGATTTATGCTCTCATTCCCAACAAAGAAGATACCACATCCCTGAGCTTAGACAGATCTTCAACAAGTGTAGAGAATATCGAGTGTGTCTGAACCGAGAAAAGTGTGTGTTCATGGTATGTCAAGGTAAAATCTTAGGCCATATTGTTTCTAAGAATGGAACATCAATAGATGAAGACAAAGTAAGAGCTATAGCAAAGTTGTTAAGGCCAAGGAATGTGAAAGAGGTACAAGCCTTTATGGGCCATTGTGGATATTATCACAGGTTTATCCACATGCATGCAATCATAGCTAAACCTCTTTATGCTTTATTGACAAATTTCGTGTGGAATGATGAATGTGAAAAATCCTTCAATGAGCTGAAGAGACCTTTGTGCACAACACCAATACTGACCACTCCTAATTGGAATAAACCATTCCATGTCCATGTAGATGCATCCAACTATGCAATAGGATGTGTGCTAGCACAACCCACAAGTGAAGAAAATTTAGATTTGTCTATAGCATATGCTAGCAGATAGCTTAACGCAGCTGAATGAAACTATACAACAACTAAAAAGAGAAGGATTACGCATGGTATATGTTATAAAGAAGTTTAGACACTATCTATTGGCCAACAAGTTCAAGTTTTTCAGTGATCATCAAGCTTTACTATATTTGGTCAATAAACCTTGCAATACAGGATGCTTAGTAAGATGGTTCCTCTTGCTAATTGAATACGACTTTGAAGTGGTTGTTAAGAAAGGTAAGACCCACCTCAGGCTGGATCACCTTTCTCGCATCATTTCAGGAGAGTCACCACAAGGAGTGTCTGATGAACTACCTTATGCTTATCTCTTCAATTTAGAATTTTTTTCTAAATGGGCAAATAAGTTGGTACATGTCCTAACCTTCAGACCCACAAATAAGAATGTGAAAACGAACAAACATGAAATTATAAAATCACAAAAATATCAAATATTGGCAAGAAGCATGTACAAACAAGATACAAAGGGTGTATTAGCTTGTTGTGTTGAGGAGGATGAACATAACAATTGGTTGCAACAAGCCCATGAAGGATTGCTAGGAAACCACTATTCTAAACAACGAACATTGCAGAAAAGGTTTAGGAGTGTATAGGCCTAGTATGGATAGAGAAATACATGAGTGGATTAAGAATTGTCCAATGTCCCAGGAGAGACCCCTAGTGGATTTTCACGAGGAAGGAGATAAGGAAGAGAGCTCACACACACACTCTCACTCTCAAGGAGAAGCACACACACAAATTGAGACAGGGAAGAATGATCTTCTTCTTCTTCTTCTATTACATAAAAGGAATGTACAAGAATGACCTAAAAACAAGAATACAACAAGTGCAATATATAAAGACCAGTACATAAGGAAAAACCTAATGTCCGCAAATGAGTGAGCTGGCTAGAAACAATTGTGCCATCACTCTCGGTAGATAAATCTAATAAAGCTCAATGAAGTATCCTTGACATATACCGGTGTGACCACTATGCATGTCAGAGAAACAAAAAACTGGTACGTGTCATCCTGGATCATCACATGTTGAGCTTGATATCTCATCACTCCCCCTCAAGCTCAATGCCATATCCTATAATCCAAGCATCTTCCGAAACTTCTTCAACTTCTCAGCTCCAAGTGCTTTGGTGAAAATATCAGCAACCTGCTCATCTGTTCTCACATAAACAAGATCAATATCACCTGCTAATACCTTCTCTCTGATGAAGCGATAATGTACCTCGATATGCTTTGTTCTAGCATGGAAAACAGGGTTCCGTGCTAACTGTATGCTGCTAAGATTATCACAATAGATAGTGATAGGCTTTTGCACTTCCACACCTAAATCTGCAAGTAACATCTCCAGCCATGATGCCTCACATGCTGCCATTGCAGCACCTCTATACTCAGCCTCTGTACTCGACAAAGCAACAGTGGGTTGCTTCTTACTGCTCCATGTAATAGCTGCACCTCCAAGTGAGAAAAGAAAGCCACTAGTAGATCTTCTATTTGGAGTACTACCAACCCAATCTGCATCGGTGTATCCATGAACCAGCAAATCTACACCAGCTTCATAAAACAATGCATAATCCAAAGTAGCACTCACATAACGTAGAGTGCACCTCAGAGCATCCAAATGTGGCTTCCTGGGAACCTGCATAAACTGACTTTCAAGTCCAATAGTGTAGCTTAAATCAGGCCTTGTAATTGTAAGATATATAAGACTTCCCACAATTTTCCTGTACACAGTAGCATTTTCCAATGCTTCACCTGATGTAGTATCCAATTTCAAATTCTGATCTAAAGGCATAGAAATTGGCTTACAATCAGCCATACCATACTTTTGCAGCAGATTCAAGGCATATTGCCTTTGCGACATCCATATACCTGTTTCTGTGTGTATAAACTCAATGCCCAAGAAATAGCGTAGCACACCAAGATCTTTCATGTTGAATTCCTGCATAAGAAGTTTCTTTACCTCTTTGATGCTTTCTTCATTATCACCACCTACAATCAGGTCATCAACATAAATAGCCACAATAGTGATGCCATCATCAGCCTTCCTTGCATATAGTGAGTGATCTGCATCACACATAGAAAACCCAATGCTGGTTAAGTAATCAGCAATCCTTGCATGCCATGCACGCGGAGCCTGCTTCAGCCCATACAAAGCCTTTTGCAACCTGCAAACATATTCTGAATGCTTTGAATCTTCATATCATTGTGGCTGGTCCATATATACTTCTTCTTGTAACTCACCATGTAGGAAAGCATTCTTCACATCCATGTGATGCAAAGTCCATCCTTTTGCTGTAGCTAATGCAACAAGTGTCCTAACAGTAGACATTTTAGCTACAGGGCTGAATGTTTCCTCATAATCAATGCCATATGTCTGTGCATAATCTTTAGCTACCAATCGTGCTTTATACTTGCTTATGCTACCATCAGCATTATGCTTTACCTTGTAAACCCATTTACAGCCTATGGGTTTCTTTCCTTGCGGCAATGGAACCAACTTCCATGTATCATTTCCATAAAGTGCAGCCATCTCCTCATCCATAGCTTTTTCCCAATCTGCATTACCAATTGCATCTTCAAAACAAGAAGGTTCAGCATCTTGTATTACCTTTGTCATGTAGGCACAATGGCGAGCCATGTAACTATCATATGTCGATTGTTGCACTGAATTACGCATCCTCCCAGATCTTCTTGGTCTTGGGTCACTTCTCCTTGTATCATATGCATGTGCCCTTCTTACTCCTGGAGTCTTCACAGAGGGCAATCCAAGTTCCTCATCAAGACTCTTTTCTGAACTGCTTGAATCTCCATCAACATCTTCAAAACTTGCACGAGTTTTATGAACAGTAGAAAGCTTTTCTTTACCTTTCTTGGATGTATTTGATGAATTTGCTAGACTAAAATTCCCACGTAATCTTCCACTCCATGGATTTGAGTTGGAACTATTGCTTGGTGATGCATCTGGTCCACTCAAATCTGAGATTCTCCACTTGATTTTTCAGCATTTTCTTTGTCATTTGGTTCAAGACTCAGTCCTTCTTTGGCATCTGCATAGAAGCTTGACATTTCATCAAATACCACATCTCTGCTCACCTTTACCTGTCGTGCGAGTGGGTTATAACATTTATATCCCTTTTGCTCAAGGGAGTATCCAATGAAGACACACTTTTCTGCTTTTGGATCAAGCTTCGTCCTCAATTCATCTGGGACATGCACATATGCAATACAGCCAAAAACTTTCAGATGTGATAAGTTTGGCTTTTTACCTGTAAACTTCTCTTCAGGTGTAACTTGATGTACAACAGCAGTCAAAGTTCTTTTCATGATGTATACAGTAGTATGCATAGCTTCTACCCAATACCAATGAGGCATATTCTTCTCAGCCATTAAGGCTCTTGCTATTTCTGCAATATGTCTGTTTTTGCGTTCAGCAACACCATTCTGTTGTGGTGTGTACCTGCATGAAAACTGACGCTGAATTCCATGATTTTTTTAGAAAACTACTAAACTCATTTGACATGTATTCACCTCCTCCATCAGATCTTAATGTCTGAATGTACTTCCATGTCTGCTTTTCCACCATCACTTTAAAATTCTAGAAGTGAGTAAACACCTCGCTCTTCTCTTTCATGAAATATACCCATACTTTGCGTATATGGTCATCAATGAAAGTAACATAAAACCTGCAACCACCCATAGATGTGGTCTTTGCTGGACCCCAAACATCTGTATGTACTACTTCTAGTACATTCTCACTAACATGCTTGTCATGTGGAAATGATGCTCTTGACTGTTTACCAAATTGACATGTTGCACATACCTTTTGCATTTCTGCAACTTTGAAATTTGGTAGTCCATGGACAATCTCCTTTGACTGCATCAGTTTCAGCCTTTGCAAGTTTGCATGTCCAATACATTTGTGCCATATCTCTATATCTGCAATAACTCCTGCACCTTTTGCAAACATGGTTGCATTCATTTCAGGAATCTTCACATTTAAGGTGAACATCCTACCCACTTTGTTTCCTTTGGCAACCAATTGTCCATCCTGCTTGTACTCTTCTACATATAATCCATCAGCATTGAACCTGACTTGTAATCCCTGGGCAACCATTTGTCCAACAGAAACAGATTCTTTGTTATATTTGGAACATGAAGCCCATCAGCGAGATGTTTTATCTTTCTGTCCTCCATAGACAATGCTATGTTTCCTGTATGCTCAATAGGATGCGATGTATCATCACCTGTTTCAACATATCCAGGAACTGGCAAACTACTAAACCATTTTGCATGACTGGTCATGTGATTTGAAGCACCTGAATCAACATACCAGACATTATCATTCGATTTTGAAACACCAGCAAACATCGTATTCATCATGTGATGTTGAACCATAAACAGCTTCTCAAATCATCTGCACTTGTGGATGCATAGTTGTTTTGTTGCCTTCTGTTATTTTGATTCTTCAACCTGCAATCACGTTCAAAGTGTCCAGGTTTACCACAATTCGAGCATCCTTTACTATCATTACCTTAATCATTTCTTTGGAAATTTCTGCGACCTCTTTGACTCCCCCTACCTCAAAACTGTCCTCTTCCTCCTGCATGATTCTGTTGTTGACCTTGGTCTTGGTTATTGTTTCCTCTTCCACTTCCAAACCTCTACCTCTGCCTCTTCCTCTGCCAGAGTAGAATACCTGCTCAGAACTGGGCTTTCCTTGGGAGTTTGAATCCTCACCAAGATTCTTTTCTTCAATAATCAGCATAGATACCAAATCAGCAAAATTTGGAATATTTTCCCTAGTCTGTATAGAAGTTCTGAACTGCTTATATGCAGCTCCTAAACCACGAAGGCACACTTCCACCTTATCATCATCATCTACATTCACGCCAATAGATGCAAGTGACTCACATATGCTTTTGATTTTTAGAGTATAGTCACTTACCGACATGCTCTTTTTCTCCAATGTATGCAGCTCATTCTTGAGTTGCAACTTTTGTGCCTCTGTATTGGTCTCGTACAAAGTGACCAAACTGTTCCAAGCCTTTGGAGTCTTGGCATCCTGTATGTGTCCAATCATGCTATCCTGTATGCTAACAGATAGCCAATACATTACCTTTCGTGCTCCTTAATTCCATTCCTCATATGCTATTAACTATTCTGCAGTACGATTCCTTTCTGGTAACTGCAAAGCATTTCATTCTCTCCTTCGATATACTTCCAGTAGCCTTTTCCCATCAGGAAATTTATCATTCTGAATCTCCAAGCATGGAAGTTATTCTTGTCTAGATTATCGCTCATAAGCTGACTCATTCCATCTGCGTTTGCCATTTCTGCAACAATTCACAACACCGCAACACACTACAAGCAGCACTTCTGCTTGAACACTGTCGCACTATGATGTGATAGTTCGAGCTAGTCTGCACAGTTGCCTTCTCCACGAGCTCTCTACAGCCATGCTGGCTCTGATACCATGTCACGAGGAAGGAGATAAGGAAGAGAGCTCACACACACTCTCTCACTCTCAAGGAGAAGCACACACACAAATTGAGACAAGGAAGAATGATCTTCTTCTTCTTCTTCTTCTTCTTCTTCTTCTTCTTCTTCTATTACATAAAAGGAATGTACAAGAATGACCTAAAAACAGGAATACAACAAGTGCAATATATAAAGACCAGTACATAAGGAAAAACCTAATGTCCGCGAATGAGTGAGCTGGCAAGAAATAAATGTGCCATCACTCTCGGTAGATAAATCTAATAAAGCTCAAAGAAGTATCCTTGACATATACCGGCGTGACCATTATACATGTCAGAGAAACGAAAAACTGGTATGTGTCATCCTGGATCATCACATGTTGAGCTTGATATCTCAACATGGATTATGCTACCCTTTATCATGTGTCGTTAATTTCAGAATGGAGCAGCCCATTGGTAGAATTTATGAGATCGAGAACACTACCTAGCGAGGCTAGTCTAGCAAGAAGACAAAGCATGGAGCAAGAGGCTCATGAATATGCCTTAGTAGGAGAAAATCTATATCAAAGAGACAAAGGTGGTTACTTTTATGCATTCACGAATCAAACTATTTGAAAATCTTAGAAACTCCACATAGTGGTGTTGTAGGTGGACACTTTAGGCCTGATCGAGTAATTGAGACCATTCTATTCTTAGGACTTTAGTGGCCCACTCTTCATATGGATGTACATGCCTATGTGAAGAGATGCAACACATGCCAACGTGCACAATATCCGATCAAAAAAGACGAGATGCCTTTGAGACCGATGATGGGAGGACGTGCATTCCCGAAGTGGGGTATAGACTTCGTAGGTCCTATTAACCCTCCAGCTAGAAACTCCCATGTAGAATACATTATTGTAGCCACATATTACCTTAGAAAGTGGGTAGAAGTAAAAGCCAGGGCAAAGAATGATGCTCAAACGATGGCTAAGTTCTTATTCGAGAATGTGTTCACTAGATATTGGTTACCAATAGAGTTACTAAGTGATAGAGGTACACACTTCTTGAAGGAAGTCACTGAAAACCTTCTCCAAGAATTCTTCGTGATACATAAGAAGTCTGCCCCCTATCATCCACAAGCTAACAGACAATCCGAGAGCACAAATAAGATCCTATGTAATGTATTGGACAAACTGGTAAATAATAAATGCTCTGAATGGGATAACAACCTTCATCATTTTGTTTGGGCTTACAAAGTTGCCTACAAAATGGTACTCAATGCCACCCATTTCATATGGTCCTTGGACAGAATGAAGTGTTCCCATTAGACTTCCTTATCCCGACTTTGAAAGTAGCACAAGAGCATTCATGGAATGGACATGAGTTGTCCTCCAGGATATTTGATCTAGAATGCTTTGGTGAGACTAGGCTACGAGCAGCAGTAGACATCTACGTTGCAAAGAAAAGACAAAGTCATACTTCAATGCACACATCAAGGATAAAGGATTGAAATAGGGAGACCCAATGTTGTTTTATACACTAGAGCAACATGCTCGTAAATTGGAAAAAACGAGGATATGGACCCATGATCATTAATAGAATTTCCACTAGTGGTGCAATACAATTGGCCACTCTAGAAGGTGACATCTTGCCAAGCTATATTTTTGGATCGCAAGTCAAGCTATATCAAGAACCACTTATAGAGGATATGCTAAGGCAACTCAACACTCCTAAGAAGCAAAAAGAAGAAGAGTTAAGGATTAGAGAAGAAGCACAGGCAGAGGCTAGAGAGCACAATAGGTGAAATAAGTTAAGGTGACAAGGCCTAGATGTCAATCACAATGCCTCAAGATATCACATGGCCATGTGTCAACATCAGGTGTAATGGCTCTTCAAATAATCATTGACATCCCTTCATGACCATAGAGATAGGACAAGGAAAGAATATAAGGATTGTGAGAGCATTGATTGACTCAGGTGCGGCAAATAGTGTAGTTAGATTCTCATACTACAATGATCTAGAATTGAGCATCGATTCCATAGAGGCATATCTCATAGGATTGGGAGGTGTGGAAACCCCTTGTTTGGGTGAGGTGGAACTTCCCTTCTACCTTCAAGATGTCCTAATGATAGTTAAAATTCTAGTATGTCAAGATGAGGACCTTATGGAACCACTTGTCTTGGGTCAAGATTGGGTCTATGACCATGAAGTCAACTTAAATCTAAGAAGCCAACTTCTTCAAGTTTGGGCACATGAATATTGCATTACATTAGAATTAGAGAATTGCATGCTGACAAATCGAGGTGTCACACATTCTTTTAGTTCTTTGAAGACTAATCTTAGAGAAGAAGATGTTTTATGTGTCAAAAGCTCAATGATGCAAAAGGACTTGATCATGGAAGAACATGCTAGAAGGCATGTGGATCTCTCTTCTTTTTCAAAGACTAATGGAGCATCAGTAGTTCAACCACATAGGCAAGTGGAACAATATGAGACAACTATTATATCAAACAGACAAAGAGAATTCAAGAAGAAAGTAGTTTCGGGCATGAAACAGATCTGGGTATGAAAAGGAGAGCAACCACCAGCCTTGACCAAACAAATCCCGTCTAAGCAAGCCAACCATGCAAAAGAAGAACCAAGCAACTAGGACAACCTCAAGGAATCCGACAAATTTGGGTATCAAAGTCGATGCCGACCACATTAGGGTACAAATTTGGGTGCCTAAGAAATCAATTATTGCTCAACAAGGGCAATCACACATGTGGGTACCCAAGGAACGTTTACATCCACAAAAATCTATGATTTCCCACACAAGAAAAGTCTCAACAATGAAGCCAAGGAGAAGCAAGGATCAGAACCAAGCATGGAGACCAAAAGCAGGACAACTCACAACTTCAACCCTAGTAAGAAGACAATAAAAAATGGTATGGGTTCGAAATCCAAAAACACGAATAGACCCTATACAACCAAAGAGCCAACAACGAGGGGTAGAAAACTTAGGAAACCATCCCAAGATGAAGAGACCAAAGTAATTAGCGCATGGACAAACACTATTCTCAAATGGATCAAGGAAGAATGATGTTTTGTCAGTCAACCGTTCATTGATTGAAAGTAAAATACAAGTAAAATTGAAAGCCTTGACATGCAAAAATCATGTGCTCCTTGCACAACCCTGTCTTTAGCACCATTCAAGTCATGCATTTCCAAAGTATGCATTAATATAGAGCCACATTATACAACCATGCATAGACACATTTGAGAGTCCCACGCACAAGAGCACATTGACATATGTCAACTATTTTTATTGACTCTAACCTCTTTCTTCTTGTTTGGTGACATTGTTAAAAAAAGGAAGAAAGAAAAATGAAAAAAAAAAAAAAGAGAGAAGAAGGACCAAGACCGTGTGCTCGAAGAAATTCATCAATAAATCATCAACAATGGAAGAGATGCCCATGGTCGATCACCATGATGGGAGTACCACAGGAAGAGATGAACATCGATCGACCTTTCACGAGGGTAAGAATTCCCTACTTTAGCAATGCCATAACAATGATAGGTTAGGAAACCTCTTCATCAGCATACCCTTGAGCACTTAGCTCAAGACCCAATTTTTTGCACCATACTTCTTCCAATGTGTTCCCCAAGTAAGCATGCATATGGCCACATTACAAGGCCGTGCACAAGGCACATATTTTCTTCAACCCATACACTAACACACATATCCATCATTCATTATGGGTTACAAGTACTTGGCATGATAAATGCAAAACCCATGCTTGAAAGATCCAGAGGACATCAAGGTTACAACATCAATACCTATGAAGCAATTCACAATCGATGCTGCTAAAAATCAACATTGATAACCTCTCTTTAGCAACTTGCAATTTTTGGAAACTCATGTTACACCATATTGCTGGAATCCAAGGAAGAAGTACATAGAAAGGGACTACAACTTACAAAGGCTAGCAGTGAAAAAAATTAAGAATAGGACAATCGGCCCTGCAACATTTGGAAGACAAACTACTCTTGTTGATACATGATGGATGCTCTCTCTCAAGCACTACAAGGGATACCTGCTCCAACAAGGGTCTGTCAGGGACGATAGACTCAAGAGGGGGGAATTTTGACACTCTCAAGCAAGGTCAGAGCACAGGATTAGGGAGCAAAGATGTGGACACACAAGAAGAGGGAGCATATAGGGAGCTCCAAGAAGCATATGTCAAAATTTTCAGAAGAAATCCCTATAAAAATAGTGATTTTGATCATTGAAAACCATTGTAAATATCATTTAATATTTTTGCAACTCGATTTTGCTCAAGCTAAGGAGTCCTTTAGCTTGAGGAGTATTAGAAGTATCTACCTACCAATTTTCATAATTTTAGACTCCATTTGAGCCCCCAAATAAGCCCTAGAACCTAAGTTTTAACTAGGTCAGACACTAGGTCTGGACAGGCCAAAACTAGTCAAAAATATATAAAAAGAGCTAGAGAGCTCATTTATGAGGTCAGCTTTTAGTAGCTTGTTAGAGAGTTGACTTGGTAGAGATTGAAGGTTTTGTAAGAGAGTTCTTGTGCAATTAAAGCTTTCCATTGTTCCTCTCTTTGATCTTGCCTTGTGTGCATGTGTGTGTGCGTGCATGATGTGCTTGTCACCACATTTGCTCACCACAATTGCTCACGATCTTCATATCCTCCTCACTTCTGTGCAGATTGGTAAGTAAAGGAGGTGGTACTCACACTTTAGCTACACCACAAGCCATGCAGGTCATAGAAAAACGATGCTGCAATCCAACTACTTCCAACACTGGCACTAGGCGACTCATCATGGCCTCTGAACACCAATATAGGCTCTATTTTGTAATTTTGGCTAATTACAATGCTGAAATTGAGAGAGTCACATTGAAGACCCCCACATTTGCCACACAATTCTAGCTAGACAACTTACTACCGACAATGAGGAAAGTTGCTATTTTTCAACCAACCTAATGGAAAACACTCTTAAAAACTTACCCAAAAATTATGCACATGGAACAATGATTCCCTAAATCTTCTTTACAATCCATGCTATGGCCAGTTGCAAGGCACATGTCATAGAAAGCATTTGCCATCAAAGTAGAGAATAATGCACAGTGGAAGGAATGGCTCAACTATCCATACATTGTGCCACCGTAGGGAACACTTTCTATAGCTTCTATGATGGCAACTATATGCCATTGGATCCCTCAATTGAATCCAATGCCAGATGTAGTGGTGTAGATGATGTTGAAGATTATGATATGATGTAGATTGTTTTCAAAAGTTTTCACAATACACAGGCACCGCAAGTCTCTCTCGGGGCTTCACCAACAAAATTATGATCTGATGTACGAAATGAGCATGACCCGAAGTATTAGAGTGGCCTATGCTTGGCATGCCTCACTAAATACCTCCAAGCCTGTTAAAACAAACATTCAAAGATATGTTCACGATAGGGTTTTGGGGAGTATCACTCTGAGCTATCATGCCTAATCCAACTCACCTGCTTCACTTATTTGCATGTGAGCAGGCCATGTATTAGAGTATTCACAACACCACAGCCAAATATCCGTAGTTCCATCAATTGGGATGCATTGCAAGTTGATGTGGCAAAAGTATTAAGGCTTCGAGAACACAGTTGGCCATTGATGTCATCCAATATTACATCAACCAACCTCCAAAATAGAGGTCTATCAGAGGCAACAAATGCTAGAGAGAGGCGAGTGTTAGAAGTTTGAAACAGACAAGAAGTTCAAATCAAGGAGCTAGAAGGAGCAAGGAGAAGGAAACATTATGCAGATTGGCAAAGAATAAGCCTAATCAAATTTTTCATAACTACTACACCAACATTATAAATACCATTTTTATAGCTCCAACTCCATTTTGTACAAGTCAAGGAGTCACTGAGCTTGAGGGTATTAGAACTATCTACGTATCAATTTTCATAATATTTTGACTCTTGAGCCCTCAAATAAGCCCTATAACCTAATTTAGGTAGGCTAGATACTAGGTTTGGACAGGGCCAAAGCTAGTCAAAAACCATAAAAAGAGCTAGAGATCTCATTTTTTAGGTTAGCTTGTTAGAGACTAAAAGTTCTGTAAAAGAGATCTTTGATAATTGAAAGCACTCCATTGTTCCTCTCTTTGTTCTTTCCTTGTGTGCACGTGTGTGTATTGTGTGCATGCTAATGTGCTTCTCACTCATGCACTTGTGCCTTCACTTGCTTCTAGTCATCATGCCAGTCCTCATGTCTCCAAGATTGACATTTACGAGGTGGATCTCCTCATGGTGGTACTCACCATTGTGCTAGAGTGACCATAGGGTTTTGTGTTTTGAGTGGTGCTTCCCTGATGCACCTACATGTGCTAATTGCAATCATTAATTGTGTTATACTTCTTAATCACAACAAGTTAAGATCTTTGATCTATTGCTCTTAAATACTCCTTGTGAAAAGGTGATATTG